>PVJA010024902.1:6247-31430 GCA_004027025.1 Myocastor coypus
TTGTTGTTGTTTCAGTTTTCTTTCCAAATTTCTATAGTTTTTACAAGGAGGTCTATCTTGCACTCTTCTGCACACACTAAATTATTGGTCTAAAAAAATAGTCATTAAATGGTCATTTGGGGATTTTCAGTAACAGACAAGACTTGGTCCCTGTCTTAAGGGAATGTCCAGTTCATTAAGCCTTCGGATGTCCTTGACACATTTTCAATGGCAGCAATGCTTCCCTGAGGTTGTGGGACATTAGTTCTTTGCTCCCACAGTAGTCTATCATGGATGCTTTGTTTGGTGTCTGCCAACAGTCTTGGAGGTTTGCTCTTATGCCTGTCCTCTGGCGTGATGGTCACACACACTTCTTGGATCTACACCCAGAGGGTGTATTGATGTGCGCAGCTCCTAGTTTTTTCCTGGTTTGCAGGGAGCACCCCTACCTCTACAGTATAAATCTTTGTTCAGATAGAACACATCAAAAACCCCTCAACTTCCCAGCCTCACTCCTGTCCCCCTTGTTTTTCCCTAAGTTCAGTTCAGGGCTTCAATTTTGAGGCTATTTCCCAGGGAGATGTCATACTTTCTCCCCGCCCTTTTTGTCTATAGCTAGTGTTTCTGAATGAGTGGCAAGTAGGTCAGTGGAGAGACTTTTGTGGAAAAAGAAAATATTCCAGCTCCTCATAAAGCAACTCGTGTCTGGTGTAGAGGCAGCTATTAGTCTTCTGATCTCTTCTGTCGGCGAACTGTGAAGCCCAGACTCTTGCTTTTTGTTGATGGGAGTAGGAGTGAGAGTCGCTGGACAGTAGGAAAAACACAAGGTCTTTTTCTATTTTTCTCTGTGGACAGGGCTTTCTGACATTTTTGCACCCATTTTGTCAGTGATGCTTTATACACACAGAATGGGATGTGTAATATACATGCAAGTTACAAAGCATCACAATGAAAGGAATGCCCTAAATGTGTGACCCCGCTTACAAACAGGCCCAACAATGACACTGTAGCATTGGCCAAGTGCATAGTCCTATCCCTGTGTCCTCCTCACCATTCTGAATACCATGCTTGCTACTCCTTTGCCTTTCATAACAGTTTTACTTGCTACATATGTTCAATGAAATAATGTACTTTTTCAATTTAAATTTTTTATCTTTAAGTTGAATCATAAATGTGACAAATTTTCACTCACTATTATGTTTCCAGGATCCAATTAAGATGGTTTATCTCAGTGTATCTTATTCTTTTTCACTGCTATGTAGTAGGTTTTTGTGTGAATGGATTGAGCTTGATAACTATTAAGTTAAGAAAATGTTTATCTCATAAAAATAATGTTACTCGCTGGGTATGGTGGCACACGCCTAGAATCCCAGAACTTGGGAGGCTGAAGCAGGAGGATTGGTGCGAGTTCAAGACCAGCCTGGGCTACAAAAGTGAGCTCAAGGCCAGCCTGAACTACATAGCAGGACCCTGTCTCACACAGACAATAATAATAATAATAATAATAATAATAATAATAATAATAATAATAATATTACTATGGATATAGTAAGCTTTCATATGTAAAAAAATTTCATAAAAAGAATGTAACTATACATACATGAAATATAAAATGTAAATAATTATATGGTCGTTCTTGTGAACCTTTGATGTCTATAGAATGTTAGCCTTGATCATATGCACTTTCTTGCTTTTGAAAAAATATGAACTTTGAACTTTGCTGTTCATCTCCCCTTATGCTCATTTTCTATATTACTAAGTTCTGCTTCTATTTCATTTTTTTTGTCTGGGTTCTTAGTTTGGAAGCATAATTTGGCCAACTAAAGACCATAAAGCACTTAAATACTTGCCAGCCATGAAGTGTTCTTGATGGCATTCCTTTGACTATCAGAAATGCTGTTTCAATTTTTTTTTTTTTTTTTTTTGTAGAACCAAGGAGTGAAGTCAGGACCTTGCACTTGCCAGGCAGACACTGGTGCCCCTGAGCTACCTCCCTGGCCCCTCAGTGTGTGTTTTAAGGGAGATCAATCCTACTGGATATCCTGAAGTTCACAGATGTCCATATAGAACTCTTCAAAACTTAGGATCACTTTAACTCACTCAAAGATTAACACTGGCGATATTTGAGTTCTTTTGTGTATCTCCCAAATTCATCACCCTCTTCTTGTTCCCAGAGTGCTCCAATTTCTTATTCTTTTCCCAGATCTTAATGAAATCAGATTCCAAGACTGAAACGTGCCTCCATTGGGTATCACAGGAGAGATGATGTGATATGTGGTGTTTCTTTAATTGATTTGATCTGCTGTCCCTATTGGTGTTAAATACATTGCTCTGTCCTTAAACCACTGTTGGTTTTTTGTTTGCTTGTTTGTTTTGTTTTGTTTTTAATTTGCTTCTACTACCCACGTTTTCTATTGTGTAGTTTTCTTTCCTACATTCTATCCCTCCTTCTTGGGTTGAATCAATTTTTTGTATTTGCCTTTGAAAATTATGGCAGGATGGCACTGTTAAATGGAGCATTTCACTGCAGAATTGAGTGGCACACATTCTTTTTCTATATGGACCGAAGACATGTATACAGTTTAGTGTATGTATTTATGGAGGAATACTGCAGCTATTTTATGATATTTAAAAGTAAATGGCCATCGTTACATTTTTTCCCCCTAAATCTAAACTTCCCTTAAAGGAAAGCCTAGAAAAGTAGTAATTTGCAACTAGTTGGCTTAACTTAAAAAGCTCCCCTGTGACACTGGAGTGTGTTTCATGCTATTGCTTTCTTAGACTTCCTCATTAAAATATTGACTACACTTTTTCTTCAGTAAATGCTAATCCCAGCTCCCATGTACATGTATTTACATTTCACTGCAGGCAGTCTGCCAGGTTAGGAATAAAACCAATTTGTTAATATCACCATTTCCTTTTCTGCAAAGAAAATATGCATTAAATTAAAGGTTTTCAAGACATAATAAGAAACAGCTCCTGTTGATACCAACCATTTAGTTGTCTCTCTGGCTTAGGTGGCGATGGCTTATCTCTAACAGCCTGTGCTTTTCTGCTCATCTCAGCTCCTGATATCCCTGTAAACCCTCAGATTCTACAAGGCCTCATCACAGGTTGGCTTTCTGCCCTTGGTCCTTGCCGTTCCTGTTGTTGTACTTTGCTGGTCCCTGCCAACACCCATCTAAGGGTACAAAACACTTTAAAAGAAAAAAAGAAGAAGAAGAAGAAGAAGAAGAAGAAGAAGAAGAAGAAGAAGAAGAAGAAGAAGAAGAAGAAGAAGAAGAAGAAGAAGAAGAAGAAGAAGAAGAAGAAAGAAAGAAAGAAAGAAAGAAAGAAAGAAAGAAAGAAAGAAAGTGCGTGTGGTTAATCCTCGCTGATAGCGTGCTGCTGGGTTGCAGCATTCTCCCCAGAATTCTCAGAAATTTCTGAGCTGCATGAGGGTTCCCATTTGATTTATGGTTCACAAGTGGATCAGTGTTATTAAAATCCGCAGGAGTCCTTTGTTCCTGCAGTCATTCCGAAGGCCACCCATCATGCACCTCTACACACCGCTTCCAACAAGCGCATCCTCCTGAAGCCTATAGCTGTTTCTTAAATAATCCTTCTGTGGAAAGCAACTAATTATGTTCAATGCCAAGTCATATTAGTAACTGAAATGTCTGTGCATGTTGGGTTAGCTAAACTTGCAAAGCCAAGTAAGTTTTCAATAACAGCTAACAGTTATTAACTTTATTAGCATACTTTCCCTGGCTGGATGCTACTTTTTGCTTTGTTGAGTATTTTATTTATAGAATGGATGGATTGATGTGTACTGTTAGTCCTGTAATCCTTGAGGAAAAAAGGAATCATCTGAAAATGTCATTGTCATTGTAGTGCGTGGTGCAGGCAGAAGTTAAATCCAGCTCCTAAACATTGCATGTTTCTTTTTAGTTTCTCCTTTGGCTTCTAATTCATAATGTTTCTCTATTGCTTTCCTTTCCAGTTAAATGATGGTCTTTGACTTAGCAAGGTTAGAACAAGGTCTTATTGATAATCTTGTTTCCTCCCTACTTGGGGGAAAATACTAAAGAAAAGAAAAGATTTTGCCTGAGTAGTTCATTGATTAGCTTTCTTCCATTTGCCTTCACTGGCTGTAAGATTGAGCACTCTTGTTTCTTACCGTGAAGAGCCCGTAATGGCCATCAAAGTTGGGTGCTCTATCCGTGCCTGCACCACTGCGCTTCCCGTAATCTTGTTCTATTTTATCCCATTCAGTTCAGTGGCATTGCCAGCACCCCCCAACCCCCGACATTCTTGTTTTCATATTTGAGATTTGAGATTGGTGTGGTATCACTGCCACCTCCTCAATTTTGCTCATGCTTGCTTGCACTGGATACAAACTGACAGCTTCCTGGTCTTCGTGCTGTTGCCCCAGTCTGGGTCCTGAATGTGCTCAGGTTCAAGACACTACTTGGGAAGACTCATTTAGCAGCACAGTGTTGTTTGGTGGGGGAACTGTCTCCACCAGCTGGTAAGCAATTTATGCCTTGAAGCATGAAGATTTCATAGCCCTTGTAATTTTAGCCTTCCTGGTGTTGCTGCAGGTGCTATTTTTATTCATATAAATATTTAATCTTCTATAAAACTTATTAAGCTGTTGGCCTCAATAATATTTTTTGGCAGCAAGTTCCATCGGTTAAAGGGACACGGTCAAGTACAACAGCTTAGCTTATGATTACAGTTTTAAATAAAGGTATGAAAGGTGATTTTCTCAGGTTTAAAAATATACCCCAATGCAGCCATTTGGGGTTCAGCTAGAACATTTCCTAATAACACAGCCACAGTCTTGGGAGCCTTGAACTGGCCTCTGACATCAGGAAGCTTGTTTGGTGGAAACTGAAGTGTGGTTTGTGTCTGTCTTTCTCCAGATCTAGCAAAGAGGAAAAGCAGATAAAAATGAGCTGCACTTGCACATTCCTAGCATTCAGAATTTCCTGTTAAATTTTTTGCATGATCTTCAACCCATGGAAATGTATTTTGTTTTGTTTTCCTGCCACCTCTAAGGCAGTTATCTTCTTTTCATGGAAACCACTCCTCATTTTCAAAATACATGGGCTTCCCTGAGTTTTCTGGTTACTAGGGATGGCCAAGGAGCCCCATGTGGTGGTATCGTCTCCTTCCTTTAGAATTGCTTAGAAATCAAGTGGGGGTTTCTTCTGTTGAATTGGGCTGAGCTGAACTCACTGAGAAAATGTAAAGATCAATCTTTTGCTTCATGTGCCTTTATTACCTATTGGATGTAAATTAATCCTAGAATGCACATTCCTTTTGTCTTTCTGAATATGTGTAGCAGCTGGTACATTTGCCCTTGAATGTGATAAACATTTATACCACAAAATAGTCTGGTGCATTTAGATCCACAGCGGTTTTAGAGAGTTATATGGGTGAGTCAGTCTATTTAGACAGACCACACAGGGAAAGATGGAGATTCTCCAGGCATGAAGGTGAGTATATGTATTTTGAATAAAATACAAGCAAGCACATATATAATGAAGTTTTACATTAGGAGCAATTGTAATTTTAAGGGCTGGAAGAATTTAGAAAAACAATTGGTTCTGGCTGACCACAATGCTCTAGGAGAAGGTGGTACTTACATTGAATTTATTGATAATTAAATTAATTAAGCTTGAGGTTTAGATGAGAATAAAGGGAGGATGAAATAGAGAAATCTAAGGAAAGGTGAATCCAAATTTCATCATAGTGATATGTTCTGTGACTCCTAAAGAGTCCACCTGGCGACTGTGAAGATAGCTCAGCTGTCTAAGCACCTACCTAGGCAAATAGAAGGGTATAGGTTCCATCCTCAGTTCCACATCCTGTGCAGGCCTTGCCCCTGCTGGCAGAGCTGGTCACTGAGACTCAGTGTGGTGGTGCACGCTTGTAATCCCAACCCTGGGAAGGCTAAAACAGAAGGCTGAACACACTAAATGCATAAAATAATAATTTAAAAAAACAGTCCATCTGAAGAATCATTAACAAGTTTATTGTCCTTGCTCCATTTCTGTTCTATAGAGCTCAATTTAGGGCTAATATTTCTTCTATTGGTTTTTCCCCCTAGCAATATAGTTCACTTCACTGTTCGTTTGTTCTGAGTGTTTTGACAAAGTATCTTCTCAAAGCACTCTCTTGAATACAGTCGTCCTGCTCTGCAGGTTTTAATTGTTTACCTTTTTCCATTAAATAAGCTTCAAAACTGTCAACATACCTATGGACGTGTGGAAAGCAGTTGAAAAGTTAAGCATCCATCTAATCCAGCAAAGCCACTTTTAAGGATTTTCCCATAAGAAATCAAAACTAACATTTGCATCAAACCTTCATGTGAACTTTATTTAAGGTGGCTTTATTCATAACTTCCCAAGTCTGGAGACAGTCCAAATATCATTCAGCTGGTGAATGAATGGTGGTATATGCTTATGAGAGAGTACTACTTGGCCACCAAAAGGAGTGACTTTCTGACCTGTACAGTAATGTAAATAAATCTCAGCTGTGATCTGCTAATCAAAAGAAGCTAGCCTCAAAAATCTCAGTGCCATGGCTTCCACCTCTATTGCATTCTACAGAACCGAAAATATAGATGTAGGGAACAGGCCAGAGACTGCTAGGGCTTGGGACAGAGCTTTAAAGAGCTTGCCTAAGGCCCCAAGGAGATTCTTGGCAAGCCATAGAACTTTTCAGTATCCTGGTGGCTGCATGACTGTGCATTTGGCAAAACTCAGGCAACTGTACAAAAAACAGGGTGACTTTTATTGCATGTAAATTATGCTTTAGTTAGCATGACTTTAAAAAAGAGGTGGTCATCTGCCTGGTGTTTTCGAATCTAGCATGAGGGCCTTGTGTTTGTGCCCTGCAGTGGGATTTTCAGTCCACCGGTTGTTGTAGCTTGCTCTTGTTAGCAGATTTTACTCACAACTTCCATCTTCCCTCAAAGGAATCTCTAAAACTCCTGTATTATTTGGGGGGGGGGGGTGTGCACAATGACCTTATCTTTAACAAAAGCTATATTTGGAACATAAGTATTATTTATGTAAATAAAAAAGTATAACTTTAGAAAGCTTGGGTGTTTCATATACGTACCGTGGTTTTTTGAGACTCAGAGGTGGCCTGGTTGAATCCCAGGTAATTTCCCTGCTGTGTGAGTGCCAGATCTAATGGTCGCATTGGGAATGGACATGTGAATCTTTTAAGCCCATCTACACTTGGTTTTTCCGTGTCTGGGTAAATTCACAAATCCAGAATTTTCAAACTTCCTTTCACCTTGCTGCATGGGTCCCACCCTGGAGGCACATGGAGAGAGCGATTAAGACTGGGCATGGTAATAATCCCAGCACTTGGGAGGCTGAGGTAGGAGGATCGGTGTGAGTTCGAGACCAGCCTGGGCTACAAAAGTGAGCTCAAGGCCAGCCTGAACTGCATAGCGAGACCCTGTCTCAAAAAAAAAAAAAAAAAAAAAAAGACTGGGCATAGTGACACACACCTGTAATCCTCCCAGCTCTGGGGAGGCTGAAGCAGGAGGACCACTAGAGACCCATCTATATAATGAGATCCTGTAGCCCCTGTACTAAACACAAAAACAAAGAAACAAACACACACTTCCATTTAGGCAGCTTAAATGTTTTTAAAAAAAGAAAAAAAAAAAACAGAAAACTGGCCTTGTAGTATAGTAAAAGACCAGTGGTCTTTAGTAACCGCAAGCCCTCTCACTGTCTGTGGTCTAAAAATATTTTACCTTTTTCCAGAATGGATTATCTTAGTAAAGCAGATATTTTGATAGGTTTTCATTTCTTTAGGCTGCAATCCTCCTCTCGAATCCTTCACTCTTTCTTTCCCTCCCTCCCTTTTGCTTGCTTGCTTGCTTGCTGGATCACAGAGCAGTGATGAGAGTGTCTTGAGGACTGAACCTTGGGCTTTCACAGTGAACTACAGCCCCACCCTTTTTATTCTTTCATTTTAAGACAGTCCTGCAAAGTTGCTCATTTATCCTAGCTGGTTTTGAACTTGTGTTTTTCCTGCTTCAGCCTCCTGTAGTGATGACAGGTTTTTGCCATCACTCTTGGTTGCTTTGTCTCTTTGAGTGTAGGATGTCTAAGGGTTACCCACACATGAAGGGTGGAAGTGATGACAGTGAATGGAGGCCATTGTCCCAAAAAGAAAGAAGTCCGGTCCAGTTCCCTTTAGAAGACCTTAGATTTCAGTGCTATAGCTATTGACCTCATCTTGGTATCGGCTGTTACAGCTTTTCTCTGTTCTTGCAGCTTGCGTTTCCCGAGATACATTCATTCCCTCAGCAGCACTTACTCAGCGCCTCCTCTTTCCCAGCCATCTTCCAGGGTTGGAGGATACATAAGTATACAAAAATGAGCTAAACACTGTGAAATCTTGTTGCTTCTCATTATCCTGACAAGCCTGGGAAGCCAGTACCACTTGCGATTCACTCTTGCCACAAGGAAATGAGAGAGACTTTGTGGCTTTCCTCTCCAAGTACACACAAAGTTACTGGTGAGATTGGAGCTGGAAACCAGATCCCCCTGTTCCCGGGGCTGACTGCAGGGCAGGATCACGGGCTGTGGGCAGAGGCATCAGGATGCCTGCCAAAGGGGACGCCTGAGATCTTCTCCTTCAGAAAGGGTGTACCATGTTCAAACGCCATAAAGGAAAGCCAGTTCAACCAAAAGATAAAGGGCAACTGAGCAGGTTTTCAATTTCCTTTTTTTTTTTTTTTTTTTTTGGTGTGTATTTGGAAAGGAAAAGAAAGAAAAAAAAACCCTCTATGATTCAGGGAGAAGGTATACAATGAAAACAGTTTTCTCAAACTCTTCTGTCTGTCAGACACTACTAATCAGAGTAGCTTTCTCCCCGCCCCCCCCATTTCATTTATTTATTTATTTATTTATAGAAAAGGAAGGATGACCCTACTGGGTTTTGAGTATGACTATAGCAGCTTTTAGCAAATCACAGTCCCAGCAGTAGATTCGGCTTTAAAGAAAGATTTTACAAATCTCTCACTGCTTTATAAATATCTGCATTTATATCTTAAAGAAGAAAAAGAAAAAGGCCCTCATGGTCGCTCTCAGCCTCCTCACCCTTGCTCCCCTCCCACTTCCCCTTTTCTTGCTTTCCTCTTTCAGAAATTAAAGATTGTGATGTGAGCGGGAAATGAGGGTCTATAAAATTGTGATAAAATGTTCCTGCGAAATTGCCTTTGAATTTTCGCCTTGAATTGCAGGCAAAATGAAATTGTTCACTTTCCGTGTTGCTTTGTTTTTGACCCCTTTTTGCGAATTCTCAAAGGAAAGAAACATATTCCCATCTTTTATAGTAATCAAATTTATCTGGCATTTCTCTGCCTCTTGAATTACTTATGCTAGAGTTGGCCAGCCTAGGGAAAGCTGTGGCTGGTTTATTTATTTATTGTTCTAAAGTGAGGGTTTTTGACATGAGGTTCCCACATCATCATCCAAGGGGGTTACAGGAGAAAAATTGAAAGCACTTTCTGACATACCCTACATGCCTACACGTAGGCATCTCTATATGTGTGTCATAGAGGCAAGAGATAGCCATTTGAGGAGAAATTCTGGAGAGAAATTTATATGACAAATTTAATATTTTCACAAGACAGAGGGAAAAAAATCTCATATACTGATATAACATCGTATGTAAAAAAAACAAAACAAAAAAACAAAAACAAACAAACAAACAAAAAAAACACTGCAGTGGGAGGCTTTGCATTTGCACAGAAGCATGAGTAATTGGTTATAAACCTGTTTGGTAACCAGCCAGTTTTAACAGTACTACCTCTGGAACGGGTGACTCCATCACTTGATAATATTGGGATGTTAGTAGGACTCCTTTTCACCAAATAATGTGCCATCAAGACTGCTTACCCATGTCACCTGCAGCAGCATTCTGTGAAGCTCAGGGTGGCCTGGTAACCTGGAGTCCTCTTGTAACATGATTTATTCTTCTGTCTTTGCTTTGGATCCCTTATGTCTATCTTTAAAAATGAAAACAAAAACCTCAATTACATGTGCAAACCTGCAGAAATCAGATGTGAGTTTCAAAATGAGATCTTTGTTATGCTGAGAAAATACAATGCTTATATAAACATCAGGGAAACTATATCAAATATTTTTATTTTATGTTTGTGGCTGCAGTTAACCTCCATTGGTTCAAGTTAACAACTAATTTAAAGGAAATTATTTTCAGAATCATAACCAAAGTATTACCCATCACTTTTTTAAGTCTTTGCTTAAGAAACTATATAGTTTATCCAACTGCTAGACTCTTTTTATGCTTATAGTTTTCTAAATTATAGTGAGTTAATTCTGACAACCTTTAAACAGTAAATTCACAGTTTTCTACCACCTTTTCCATAATATAGACAAAATAGTGTTATACTGTAATCTGCTTACCATACTAATTTTTCTAGGCTTTCAATGTATGTTCCTTGTTTATACACATACATTCCTTAGGCTCTTACATAAAAACCAGGATATTTTCTTTAAAGTTATCTTTAGGTCAGAAAGAAGTCTATATAAGTTTAAAAAAATATAAAATGAAGATCATTATCAAATAATGTGCTCACTGCAATTTGAAGGTCTCTTAAATACTCTTGACTTCTGCAAGGATTCCAGAATGACTGGAACAAACCCATGTATAAGTCCCAGGAAACACAATCAGTGCTTCTGGGTCAGCTTTTCAAAGGATTAGGTGAAAAGTCATCAAGGTCAAAATAGATGAGGAGCTGGGCAGATAGCTCAGTAGAATGAGCACTTGCCTGGCAAACGCCAGGACCTGAGTTCAATCCCTGGTCCCGCCAAAAAACAAGACAAAACAAAATAAAAGAGAAGTCTTGCATCGAGTTAATTAACAACATTAGATTTACATTAGAAAGATTTGGTTTAGCAATCATTAACTAGAACTTAAATTCTGATTAATTTATGCAATCCAAGGAATCAACTACTCTGCCTGTCGCATTTTGATTTGGATGAAAAAGAGAAGAAAGTTGCTTTTCAAAAAGTTTAAAATGCAAAAGCTTAAGTTTTCATAGTAGTTCTCATGGAGCTGCAGATTTCAAAAGGATGAAACGTCGTGACGAGCCCTGTGTATTTCTCTTTCTCCTTTATAAGAGAAAATCCTGAACATTAATATAGATACTTTAATCCACTAGAAAAATGGATTAATCTGATTCTTAATAGTGATGGCAGAGGAACAGGAAGGACCCATGTTTATTTGAAATAATTTTGAAAACAGTTCTCTCCTAGTCCCTCAGAGAAGGTAGCTGGCTCATTCCCGCTGCATACACAGTAATTTAAATGTACCCAGTTGTGCAGTTGTCCCTTCAAATCAATTTAGCGTGGGTTTGGTCACATTTAAAAGAAAGTTAAATGCTGACTTTGAAAGTAGAGAAACGTTCCACAGATAGCCTTTGCTTTCAAAGCGCACACGTTTGACTGTGATCCTTAAAAGCTTTTATTGAACTATTTTCTTTTTCTGTTTGCAAAATTCACAAAGAGCCATTCTGTAAGCCCTCTTCCTATTTTCCCCAGTTTGGCCTAAATTTTGCCTCAAGGGAATAAACAGCAACACCGTTCAATTGCCCATTCTGAATGTATATGCCAACACGGAGGGCTTTTATTACAAGGGAAGAAATCAAATCATTGTCACCTAAAGTGCTAATTATGTCTGATAAATGTACAGCATACACTTAAGCCAAAGAGATCTTAGGAAATGATACACCTTCCGTAATTACAGCGACCAACCTAGCTCCATCAATCTAAATTTTTTTCAATCTATGTTCATTTGGGTGGCTCTATTTTTATTAAATGGCTTTCTTAAGCATCAATGGACCCACTCGCTGCTAATAAGGAAACTTTCATTAAGTATTTTGGAACTGCTCGCAGTGAGAAGGCGTGTTATGATACACACCCAGATGCGTGCACACACAGGGACGTGCACCACAGCAAGTACAATTACACTCTTCTTTCTTTGGGCTATGCAATCACAAACAGGGTAGGGTTTCCCTTCTTTGTTTACCTAATGAATTTGTGTATCCAGGAAACTAAGAACACCATATTTCTGCTTTGGGAAGCCTGAAATCCCACCATGTGGCTGTCAAGAGAGACTTTAGCCTCCTCCTGGGGACACGAATAACTTATGAGGCAGCTGCTGCAGCCCAGGAACCTCTGACGATAACATTGAGGAATTACTCCTCTCTCCCTGGTGCTCTTCATGAAAGAAATCCACCGTTGTTTTTCCAAGAGCCAAATTGTATGTGGCCTCTAATCAAACCTGACACCCTAAAACCAATGAAATAAAAGTAGGTTTTAATTAGACCGCAGGAGGCTGGTTTTGTTCGAAGCTACTTTATAGTCCTTGTCCCTGGATCTTCCAGTGTGCAATGTGGTTTTCTGAACCTGCACACCTGTTCAGCTGCGGAGATGTTGCCAGTGTGGGTGAAGTCATGCCTGTCATTGTGCTTAAGGTTGAGGGGAGTGTGGTGTTGTGTTTGATTGTGTAACCCCTTTGGGTTTTCATCTCTCACTCAGGTACCCAGCCTGGGGGCACCCTGGGCCCTCTGGAGCACCTCCTTGGGCAGATGTTTTCCTTGACAGTGAATACTGACCAAGCTTTCTGCGGTATCATGTTTGTTTGGGGTTTTGTTTTGGTTTTGGTTTTGGTTTTTTTTGATGCTTTTTACCCTTTTTTCTCCATCCCTGTCTCTGGCCAGAGTTTCCCTCAGTGCTTAATCTCCTTAGCTCTCCTCACCTTCTCTCTTGAATCCCCCCCTCTGTCCTTAGTGTTCGACTGTTTTCTACTTTCACTATTTAAGACAAAGCCAAAACATCGGTGACCTCACCTCCGAAGACAGCAGAGAAGGCCCAAAACGTTTCCACTTCCTTTCAGCACCCATTTTAGAATCTTTGTGAGGTTCAGGAAAAATTAGTGCCATCTAATTAAATAAAAGAGGTTCGTGGTAAATACTGAATTTTCCATTTATTTTTACTCCTTGCATTATGAGAGCCATGCTGCAATTCAAAGTTTCTGGTTGTGATACATTTATTTAAATATATAAATCTACAAAGATATAGTTTTGCAGAAGGCTTTTTTATGCCTAATAGTTTTGTATTAACTTCTAAAATTATCTATATGGCTTAATGTTAAAAGACCTTTTAGTATTGCATTAGACGTGGTATCCTTTCGATGATGTACTTGGACTTACTCGAGTTCTGATTGTGTGATAGACTGTAAAATATGTTTAAACAGAAAATTACAAGGATTCTAATTTTACCCTGGGACATTCTCCAAGTATGAGGAGTATTTCTAAAATTTTTCCATGAATTTAAAAGAGTAACATTTCCTGAAATTCAATGATTCCTTTGAACAAATTTAGTTATAATTTTCAGAAGACAAAATATAATGCTAATTCTAATATTGGTTTCTCATAGTAAAAGTTTTAAGAACTTCACAGTAATGTGATAATCAACTCTAAAAAATTAAATGTATTTCACAAAATATTCTTTAAAATAATAGAGCTATTTGTCATCCTAATTATACTTTGTTATAGTAAAACATTAACCAAATATTAAAATATTAAGACTAACTTCATTTATCAACAAGACTCCAAAAACATACAACCAAATAGATCATAAGTAAATCTCCAGAGCAGCATTATTCATAATTCCTCAAGTTTAGAAACATCCACATGCCTATCAGCTGATGAACAGATAAAGAAATGTAGAAAAATCCATGAAATGAAATGATGCTGACCATACAGGAATGAATTACCAGTACATACTGCAACATGGATGACTGTGCTACATTATGCTAAGTTAAAAAAAAATAGGGTTGGATTAAAAACAAAGTGAATATATTTTTTAATATATAGTAAAAAAAAAAAAACCCACAGTGTCATTAATTCCCCTCACATTGAGCACACTTATCCCATCATCCTTGCTGCTTTCTGTTGAATTCTGGGAGCTTTCTTTAGTGAGTCTCTTTAGTTGTTCTGTCCTGGCTTCCTCTCTGCCCTATTCATAGTCATTTGGATTACAGGGAAGAACTAGAAGTTGCACAGAGCCAGGTCCAGTCAAGAAGATGGATATGAAGATACTCATAAAAGGTTATGTCCAGAATTACTTCAGAAAATGGTGACAATGATAGCATAAGTGTGTTTTAAGAGAGGGGAAGTGTTTTCAGGGGAATTATAGCATTGTGTTTTTTAGGGTAATAATTTTTAAAAATGTAAATGTTCACAGTAGATTTTTCTTTTCTCATTTATGTATTCGGTACAGGGTCTCACCATGCAGCTTGGACTCGTAGTGATCCTCCTGTTTTCAGCCACCTCAGTGCTGATATTATAGGCATGCGCCACCACACCTGGACTTGGTAGTTCACTCAGCATGCCATGGGGGAAGGCTGGCTTGGCTGATAGTGCAGGGGATCAAACCCCAGTTCCTCACTTGCCTAAGCAGGTGCTCAGTCTGCTGAGCTATCTTGACGGTCCTATGACTCCTAGATTGTTTATGTTGCATAAGTCTATGTAGATACAAAGTGGATTACTGGTTGTCTAGGGCTGAGGAGTACGTAGATGGGATATTTGTGGAGTGAGTAACTCAAGGGTACCAGCTTTCTTTCAGGGGTGTGATTGTGATGGTTGTTTGACTGTAAGGATAGTCACACATTCTATGAACATACTAGAATACACTGGGCTATACATTTTAAAGTAATTGTGTTGTATGGTGTGTGAGTTATGCCTTGATAAATATGTATTCCTATATTTATATATTAAAGGCTAATAAACAAAGAAAATCATCTCACTACTTTTGGCAAGAGCTATTTTTTGATTCGGTACTTTTGCTTAGAGTGAAATTCTAGGTTAACACTTTAGCTGACATTATACTTACTGGTTTCTATTCTAGGGCTATGTTTCCATTAGAAAAGAAATCATGATTTTTTTTTTTTTTTGTCTTTTTGAGACAGGGTCTCGCTATGCAGTTGAGGCTGGTCCTGAGCTCACTTTTGTAGCACAGGCTGGTCTCGAACTCGCACCAAGCCTCCTGCCTCAGCCTCCCGAGTGCTGGGATTACAGGCGTGAGCCACCATGCCCGGCTAAGAAATCATGATTTTTGATATGACTAAAACTCCAGTAATGATTTTTTACATAAGCTGTTTTTAATATTTATATATAAAGTATTTTTTGAACTTTAGGAAGAGTAAGAAAAGAGTAATTAGAACTTGAACATCTTTATGTTTAAAAATAGTTCTAAGTGTTTCATAGTTACATTTCGATATGGTTAGAGCATTTTACATAAATTTTGCTCTAAAAATGATAAACTAGAGAACAGCACAGTGCCTTTTTGAATGTAAAATATAGCATGCTTTCTGAAAACAATGTAAAACACATACACAGTTTATTTTATTTTATTTTATTTAGCTTTATTTATATTTTGGGTAAGGGGAATAGAACTCGAGACCTTGCACTAGCCAGGCAGGCACTTGTGCTATTGAGCCATCTCCCATGCCTCAAATTTATTGAATGAACAAAACTCCCCTGTATCTAATGCTCAGAGAAGCTCCTAGTCCTCTCCCCAGAAGTACCCTGGAGCTTCCAGTCCAGTCCCCGACCTTTTGTTTTCCGCAGTGATAACTTCCTTATCCCTTTTGAGATTTTCGTTTCATCACACTGTTTTAAAAATGTAGCACGAGTCCAAACCTCTCTAAACAATACAACTTACTGGTGCGAGGTTCCTGACACTATGTAAATAAAATCACGATGCTCCCGTGATTGATTTCGGGTAACAGTCAGCATCTTATTCCATAAGGGCCAGATATTACAAAACAGTTTGGCTTTGTAGGCTTCTTGGCGTCTGCTGTGGATATAGTACTGACTTCTGCTCTTGGGGCATAAAAACTACAAACACAAGGTGTAATGAGCACCACACTTAATACTTGTTTTCAAGAACAGGCTGGATTTGGGACCATTGCTCACTAGCTTCTGCTGTAAGTGATTGCATAGCTATAGCCATTCTCACCATCTCATACCATTCTACTATAGAATTAGGTTAAAATTTATTCATCTGTAAAGGCTTCTCTATACATTCGTGTGTGTGTGTGTGTGTGTGTGTGTGTGTGTGTGTGTGTGTGTACCTTGGTTCAAGTGTGCAGGAGTTTCTCTAGAGCATATAGACCTAGGAATAGAAACCAAGGGCCATGATCATGAGACCTTCGGCTTGGTAACTCAGTGTCTCATGTTTTTTTTTCAGTAATGGTGTTTTCAGTTTTTGTTCTTGCTTGAAGGTTTTCAAATTCCTCTTTCTCGATAGTTTAAATTTTAGCCAACTAAGTGGTAATTCCACGTCTTCATGCATTTTATGTGCAAAATCATAATTATTAATGAGACTATGTGTTTTCAAATAAACTTTTCCATTGGATTTACTCCTAGCTATTTAGCACTTTCATGTTATTATGAGATCTCTTGGGTCTTTTATTTATTTTATTTATTTTTATGTATTTCATATAGGGTCTAGCTACACAGCTTAGACTCATAGTGATCCTCCTGTTTTCAGCCAGCACTGGGATTACAGGCCTGTGCCACCACACCCAGTCTTGGTGGCCCCCTCAGTGTGCCTGGGGGCAGGACCGACACAGCAACTGTGGTCCCTGCACTTGCCTAAGCAGGTGCTTATTCTGCTGACCTATCTCACAGGCCCTTGAGCTACCTTTTTGTGCTTTCTGACTTTCTCTTACTGATATGTACATTGATTATTGTATATATCAGGAGACTTGGTAGAGTTTTCTATTAATTCTTGTAATTTGCCACAAGATTATTGTGGATTTTCTACATGAGCAACAGTATAAGCATGGAAATAATGAAAGTTTTGTCTCCTTTTTTCTATTCCTTATACATTTTCTTTCCTTTACTGTGCTGACTCTAACCTCCAGAATAATGCCAAGCATTAGTGGTAATGAATATCCTCATCTCTTTTCTGTTATTAAGGGAGGAGATGGCCAGCACTGTAATGCTAAATACAATGATTTCTGCAGTTTGGAAGGTAGATAGCCTATTTAAGATTATTTAAAAATCTTTTCAACTCCTAAGACCTCCTAAGATATCTTTTTTTTTTTTTTTAAAGGAAAAGTGTGTTGTTAAAATTTTATCATTTTCTGCATCTTATTGAAATGCTTATGTTTTCATCTTTAATCTATCAGTGTGGTAAAGTGCATTAGTTATTTACTGATTCTAAATTTACCTTGCATTCTTTGTATACAGTCAATCATAGTATATTATCTTCTTATGCTGCTAGAATTATGTAGGTCATAATTTTCTTAGCACTTTCATATTTTTGCTCATGAGTGACATTGGCCTATTATTTTACCATGCACATCATCATGCATACAGTTGGATACCAAGACAAAGTTGGCCTTGTCAGGAGACTTTCTCTTTTTATAGTTGGAGTTCATGTTTGGTCATTTTTTAATATTCTCAAATGTCTGATAGACACACACTGGTAGAGCTATCTGAGCCTAAATGTTTATTTGAGAGGAAAATTTTTCTTTTCTTTTTTTTTTTTTTGAGACAGGGTCTCGCTATGCAGTTGAGGCTGGTCCTGAGCTCACTTTTGTAGTCCAGGCTGGTCTCGAGCTCGCACCGATCCTCCTGCCTCAGCCTCCCGAGTGCTAGGATTACAGGCATGCGCCACCACACCTGGCTGAGAGGAAAATTTTTAAATGCCAACTTTCTCAGTAGTTACTAGACTATTAAAATATTTAGCCAATTTTGTTAATGTTATTCACATTTTTAAAAAGTTTGTGTATAGATATATAACTATATTGAGATAAAGTATCTTGTAACATTCACTTATTTTTAATGACTGGAGCATGTATAGCCACATTTTGATTCATTCTTAAGTATTACTTTATAAAGTGCCTCCTCATTTTCTTCATAAGCATGCTTAATGTTTTGCAAATTTATCATTCTTTTCGAAGACCCAACTTTTGGTCTTTTGATCTATATTTATTGTGTTAGTTTGAAATGGTATATTTATTATTCTCTTCTTTATACTTCTATTTGTTTTGAGGTTTCATATTTGCACATTTAGACCTAGATAATTAATCATTACATTTCATAACTTTTCCAAATATTCACTCATATAGTTGTATGTGTTGGCTATGCGCCACACACTTTTGTTTGTAGTATATTTCGTTCTCATCCATTTCTAAATATTATATGGTACCCATTAGGTTTCCTTTCTGAAATAACACAGTTATTTTAAACTGTGTTTCTCTAGTTCTCAAATTTATGGGAAATTTTCTCATTTTATTTTCATTTAGAGATTTCTTGTTTGGTTAAAGTCTAATTAAAAAAATACTCCGTGTAATTTCATTTTGGAGGACATTTCTGAGACTTACTTTATGCACTACCATAAAGTGGGAATTTTGATGTTCCATGTGGGTGAGAAAAAATAGACTGTGCAGTTGTTGAATGTATTATTCCACACTACTATAGGTAAATAGTAAGGTTTGTTAACTATGTTATTTAAATCTTTCATATATTATTAACTTTTTTCAATTTATATGATAGCCAGACAAGACTGGATTTCATTATTATAAAGTACATTCTTTATCAGTGCTTTAAAGTATGTATTTTTTCAAATTAATTTTACTTTTCTTGGTATGTCCTTGTTCTTCTGCTGTGTCTATAGCATCAATCTTTTGTATCTTTATTTTTTGATATGTGTCAGTTGGACAGGACACAAATTGATTTTCTGTATGTTCTGTCTGAATTAACATTTGTTTTTAACTGACACTATTAGTTCGTTTACAATTAATGCAATCATTGTCATATTTGGATTTATACTAGCTCACCCACATTTCAGCCAGAAGAAGTTCAGTGGGGGTCTACCCTCACCCCTGAGAGGTGTTTAGAACACCTGGCAAAGATGCTTTCTCTGGATGCGAAGTCATTTCAAAAACATTTTCTTCCACTCTAACGAACACATCTTTCTGTTCTTCTTTGGCTTCTAATTCTTTTATTGGGATGTCAGTAATCTGATTGCATGTAACTTACCTTTTCATTAATTTATAGTAACTCTGAAGGTTGTGTGAGCTCCTTGGAGCTTGGTGCTTTCACCATGATGCTCCAGGGGTGTGTTCCTGGCTGCTCACTGCTGCCTGAGACCTGAGCACAGGGCCTGTTGCCTCCCCTCAGGTCAAAGGTGCTTTCCATCCTCATGCTACTGGTCCGTTCCTTCTGGTGTTCTTTCTTGAACTTCAAGCGTGTGTTCACCCTTTTGCTACATTATCCCATCACTCTTCTATATTTTTTATTTGTTCTTCTTTGTGCTACATTTTGGATGCTTTCGTTAACTAATATTCTAGATTATTTTCTCTCCGGCTGTTTTAATGTTTAATAACTGTTTTTATATTTATCTATTGTATGCTAAATTCCGATTATATTTTTGTTTCTAAAAGCTCTTTTTTATTTATCAGTTCTCTGAAGACATGTTTTTATACCACCCTGCCTACATTTTCAGTTTAAATTTGTATTTTTTTAAAAATAAATAAATAAATAAATAAATAAATAAAAAAGGCCAGGCGTGGTGGCTCACGCCTGTAATCCCAGCACTTGGGAGGCTGAGGCAGGAGGATTGGTGTGAGTTCAAGACCAGCCTGGGCTACAAAGGTGCGCTCAAGGCCAGCCTGAACTGCATAGTGAGACCCTGTCTCAAAAAGACTAAAAATAAATAAATAAATAAATAAATAAATTTGTATTTTTTTCACCTTATGAGCATCATTATCTGTGCCTAAAATTTCCATTGTGTAGGTCTTTTTTCTTGTCATTTGTACTTAAATTTTCTTGAGCCTACTCCATTTTCTCTTAAGTAATGCATGTTAGGGTCAGCCAAATAGTTCAGTGGATTAAAGTGTCTGCAAGTAGGTGTAGGAGCTGGGGGTTCAATCCCCTGGTCTGCCATGCTGGCCCTGCTCCTGGGATATGCTAAGAAGGCAGTTGAGACTGGGCATTGTTGGCACACACCTGTAATGTAATCCCAGCTCTTGGGAGGTTGTAGGCAGGTGGATCTCCACGAGTCCAATCTAGTAGCGAGACCCTGAACACCCTGTAGATCCTTCCCTAAAGTACAAAACAAAACAAAACAAAACAAAACAAAAGAAAGAAAAAGAAAAAAACAAAAAACAAAACAAAAGAAAATTGCATATTCTAAATTCTGAGCTTTGAGACTGAGGACAGAGGTGGCTTCCTTCCTAGAGGGTTTGAGACTGTGTCAACTACACTCTCGGGAGAAATACATTCAAGGCCTCATTCAGCTGAATGCTGAGCCTTCAGGTTTCATCTTGTGGTTGTCAGATGATTTAGCTGATGAGGATTTCATATGCAAAATAAAGGGCGCACAGCTTTTGTGTGTTTGGTTTTCTTATTTGTTGAAAACATAAAACAAAAATTCACAACAAGATATCAAGCATAATAAAAATTAATACTCTATTGCTATCTTCAAAGGAATTACTGGAAGTACAAGACATAAGCCCAAAAGGTTCTCACCAAGGAGACAGAGTAACGCAAAACTTTCATTTCAACCAACTCAGATGAACTAGTATGGGTTTCTAAGGGTCATTTGTTTCTTCTCTACTTTCCTGTGTGTCCAGGTGACTTGAGAGCACACGAGGGCTTGTTGGTTTTCTTGTGGCTTAAGACTTAGTCTGAGAATATGAGCCTTTGGCAAATCAGTTTAATCTGGTAAATTTTGCTTGCTTGAAAAATGACCTTGTGACTTTAGTAGTGGCTTCCCTCTTTGGACTTCTGTCTCTTTTGATATTTTGAGCTAAGATTTCTGCTGCCTTACTTAAAATTCTGTTATTGTCTTAGTTACTCTTCTGTCATTGCTGGGACAAATACCTGACACTCAAAATGAGGGAAGGAAAGGTTTATTTAGCTCACAGTTACTGGAGGTTTCAGTCCACATTCAGCTGGCTCCAAGGCACATGGCAGAAAACAATCTTTCATGGTAGCTGGTAAGAGCAAGAGTGCCAGAATAGAGCTAGCAACAACTCAAGCAGCTAACTTCTCTTCCTACCTTACATTGAAATGCAAATCACCTGCACCCATTTCCACAATAATCAATTACAAATTCCAGAAGTTGCCCCTGGACTGCAGGAGGCTTTGGGGGAACGCCTATACAGAAAACATAACAGTAATCTTATGTTACTTCTCAAACAAATTCCTCATTTGAGATTATTTTTGTTGGTAAGCTTGATTTATATAACCCAGCCTGCCATATTCGCAAGAAAGTAAAATTTTGCCCCTATATCCAGTGCTGGTAATTGAACCCAGGGTCTTATGTAGACAAGCAGGAGCCCTACCACTGAGCTACATCTCCAGCCTCTTAGGTCTCCTACTTTTAACAACACCACCGTTCATGCACCATTCAGGCTGTGAATAGCAAATTATATTCTTTAACTTTTGGGGAGGAAAATCCAGATCAAGGATGGAAGCCGTACACCTACCACTTTGAGAGCCTGACTGCAACTTTGTAGGACTCATGATCCTCATAGAGCATTGATATTATTATTTTCCTCATCCTAAAGATGAGCATGCTTGGACCTGGTAAGTGGATCATCAAGTAGCTTTGAGCAATAGAGCGGTAAATCAAATCCAGTTCTGTCTGATCCTCAATTTATGCTTACAACCATACGTGTAGTTCCTCCAAATTATTTTAACTGTCCTTTTGATTATTTTTTTTTCTTTTGTGCTAGAAGTTCAACTCAGGACTTTGTGCTTTCCAGGCAGGTGTTGCGCCACTGAGCTATGTCCCTGGGCCCTGCCCTTTTGAGTTTTGCATCTCTGCCTTGGCCTTCGAACTCATTTGAGTATTGCCGTACAGAATCTCACTTGGCCCAAGCTAGTAGTCCAGGGGCTTGCCTAGCTCTCAACCTCTGGCCTCAGAAGTGTATTTCAAAGATATGCCAAATTTAAGGACCCAGACTCTCCATGAGCAAATGTTGAAGTCAATAAGTAGAATTAAAAAACAATTTATTCAGAATTTTTAAATGCAAAAGTTGTATATAATCCTTATAGAAAATCAGAATATATGAATGAACAAAACTAAGAAAATAGAGAATACCTATAATCATACCCAACGGCAGTCACTTGGAAATCCTGCCAAACTCTTTATATATATACACATACTCTATAGTTACATTTATATTCTAAAAAGGAATCATGCCACTCATGCTGTGTTGTAGCTAGGTTTTGGCTGCATGGTCTTATGTGCCTTAATGATGATTATATGTTGAGTAGGGAACAGTATGGATTGAGACCAAAGCCAGAAAGCCATAGGAGTCTAGGCCATAAACCTTTTCTATGTCTTATTTTTCTAACTGTTTTCTAATATTGTGCAGTAATCATTACTTACCTATGGAACATCAATATAAAAACATTTGTTCTTTCTGATGTGGAGATAGTTATGATGGTTAACACAGAAAGGATTGTCCCATGTGGCTAAGCTATTGTGATATTTTGTTCTTGTTGATCTTTTCCTTCTGAGTATAGTAGTTATTTCAAAGCACATAGCACTGAAAATGATAACCATAATAACCAAATATAAAGATGCTTACATCTGGGGAAATTTTAACAAAACAGCTAAAAAGCCCAGGAAAACTAGTCTTTATTTCTATTGAACATTTAACAGCCAGAAAATGTTGAAGGGCAAAATTACTCATCCCAAGGGTAGAAGTGATTTTAGAGGGTTCAAACTGACTAGTGTAAAAGTTAGTACAGTTGTTTGTGGAGTCTACAGAGCATGGGTACCAGAATGCCTGCCACAAATAGCAAAACATGTAGGTGCTAGCATCTCTTGCATGAAAAATGCAGCAGTTCTGTATGATACACACGTCTTGTCCTATGCTTTAAATCCTCTCCAGATGAGCTATAATACCTAAAAGATGCTAGGTAAATGTCGTAACACTGTATTGTTTAGGGAATAAAGGTAAGTAAAAAGTCTATTCATGTTCAGTACAGATACAATTTCTCTTTGTGTGAACGGTTTTGGTGTATAGCTTACTCAATACATAGATACCAAACACACAGACACAGAGTGGTGCATTTCTAATCAAGGGATTATACGTAATCATGGAAATCTTATGGCAGAACTTCTCTAGTGACAATGGCTGTTCTAGTGGTAATTTTCTCACTTCCATGAACATGTGCATGGTTTTTAAAGTCTTTGCTTATACACAGTGTTTTCTAGTTCTATAAGCCCAATATATGAGGTATAATAAAAAGTATAGCAAATGCATAAATTTTAAGAACTATATATTTTAACAACAATCTCATTGCCATCAGTTCCCTGCAGAATATGGCACCTTACTTCACACACAATTATTCCCTTGTCCCTGTTGTCTTAAAGGCATCCTGGAAGTGTTCTTTCATGAGTGTCTTTGGTTGTGATGTCATGGTTGCCTCAATGTCCTCAATTATTTAAAAAGGTTTGCCTTTCATGATCATTTTGACTTTGGGAAGAGTCAGAAGTTCCACAAGCACCAGATCCAGTAATTAATATAGATGAGGGCACACGTCCTCCTTTTACAGACCAGCTTTTTGATGGGTTGTTACTCAGCAGTAGTATACACTTTTCTTTCTTTCTTTCTTTCTTTCTTTCTTTCTTTACCACATCTCATACAGACACTCATGAAAGAGGACTTCCAGAATGGCTTCAGAAAGTGGGAAAAATGATGAGATAAATGTGTTTGAACAAGGAGAAAGATTTGGGAGAGATTAATGGCAAGGTGTCTTTTACTGTAATAATTTTAAGTTTTCATAAGCATTCATATACTTTTGTGACAATTTATATAAGAATGTGAACTTGGACAAGCTATTTAATCTCTCTGAGCCTGTTTTATTAACTGTTCAAGGTGAAGGAACAACTGCGATGAGGGAAAGGGAAAAATAAATAAAGATATATATATATATATATATATATATATATATATATATATATATGCAGAACAGCATGGTTAACTAGATTGTTGATTTCTGCAGGTCTATTGAAAGGAGCAGTTAATACTTCAATTTTTTTCTATCTCCTTTTTAATTTTTTATAACTGTTTTTGGACCAGTTGTGAATGCTTATATCTGATAATCTAAACAACTAATTTAAACACAGCAATATTCAGTATAACAACCATTGTTCAGTTCCTATTATTCTGCTTAATGAAATCCTGTATCATTTCTAATACTTTTTTTAGTATTTCTTATTCTCTCAAAAAAACTCTACTCTGCCTTTCACAGTTATTTGTTGTTATTAAAACACCGTGGCATTGTGCCCGTTTATGCATATGTCTTTTTACATTTTTTTATAGTATAGATTCAAAGCAAGGAAAACATTGTATCACAAGGTAGCTATACTTAATATTATGATAAACTAAAGTCAGATTATCTTGCACATGTACAGACAGCATCAATTTACATTTTGCTAAGAGTGTACCAAAGACCATACTTTTCAACATTTACTATTAGTAGCATATTTGCAACCCGAGGAGTTAAAACATCACATTATTTGTTTATTCCCATCCATTACTACTAGTGGATTGGAACATTATTTCATGTTTATGTTTGCATTGTATTTATATTCTGTAAAGTGATTTTGTATCTTTTGACCACTTTTCGGTTCTTAGTTCCTGTCAGTTACACGTGGCATTAAACTGTGTATAGCGTACACACTTTACTTATTTAGGAATATGAATTAGTAGACATAGTTTTCTTTCTTCTTTCGCCTTTTTCTTTCCTTGACTATGTTCTAGAAAACCACTAATCATCTTCTAAAGTATGAGACCCAAAGCGCACCCCTGGGAGCTGAGCCTGCGCACCCGCCGCGGGTAAGCTCCCTGCGCCCCCCTCTGCCCCGCTTCTGCGATCCCGCGACTAACTTCCTGCTCCAGCCCAGACCCAAAGCGCACCCCTGGGAGCTGAGCCCGCGCGCAGGCTGGGTCAGGATACTTGGCCTGCCTTCCCTTTCCCCGCCCCGCCCCCTTTTTTTTGAACCCCTCCAGCCCAAGCTCCAGCACTGAACCCATCAAATAGCCCGTTTGGCAACCGATCTGGTCCACGAGCCTACCAGCACTACTCAATCCCAAAGCTCCACCTCCACCTACA
>PVJA010024903.1:0-31341 GCA_004027025.1 Myocastor coypus
CAATATGCAATATGTCAACTTTCAAAGAAAAGAAGGGGGAAAAGAAAAAAAAAGTAATGTGGATTTAGAAAGGTTAATGTTTAATTGTTTGATCAATCTTATATACCTATATGTATTAATCTAAACTGATCTGATGATGAAAATATGTAATATAACCATTGTTAAATTTAAACAATAAAAAAATTGAAAAAAAATAAATTTGGTCATTTTATCAGTTTCAAATTATCAATGTTAATTACTGGTTTGAAATTGAAAAACTGAAAATAAAATTAAAACACAGAAGCAAAGAAATAAAACAGGATAACAATGAAGAAGCCAGATTAAAGCAGTATTTTTGTTTGTTTTTTGAGACAGGGTCTCACTATGCAGCTCAGGCTGGCCTTGAGCTCACTTTTGTAGCCCAGGCTGGTCTCGAACTTACACCAATCCTCCTGCCTCAGCCTCCTAAGTGCTGGGATTACAGGCATGTGCCACTATGCCTGGCTGATTGTTTTTTTTTTTTTTTTTTTTTTTGTGGGACCAGGGTTCGAACTCATGACCTTGCACTTGCCCAGCAGGCACTTGTGCCTCAGAGCTATCTCCCCAGCCCCTGTTGTTTGTTTTTTAAAAGCAAAGTCTTCTTTGAGTTTTTAAAAACCACCAATGGGTTGAATAGGAAAAGCCTCCTTTTGATTCGTGAGCGGGTGCCTGCCCGTTCGGTTCCACTGTAAGGGACTCAGAGTCTCTTCCCATTTGTCCTGTGTACCGCAGCCACACTGGCACTGGAAGATGCCAGGAGTAGGGGCTTAGGAGTCACATGGCTTTTCAGACGTCTCCCCTAGACCCACAGGAAGCTCATGTCTCTCAGCTCATGGTCCCCAGCAGGAGCAAGGGCAGGCAGCATAAAAGATACCTTTTTTAAAAAAAATGCATGTGGTACAGGGTCTTGCTAAGCAGCTCAGACTCATAGTGACCCTCCTGTCTCAGCCTCCCCAGCACTGGGATTACAGGCATGCACTACCACACCTGGTCTCTGTGGCCTGCACAGCTCACCTGGCCTGTGGTGCTGGGGATCGAACCCCGCGCTTGCCTAAACAGGTGCTTAGTCGGCTGAGCTATCTTGCCAGCCCGAAAAGACATTTCTGCTGAAGGACAAAGGGCCTGTGTGGTACAAAGAGTGGGGGTGAGGGGTCGAGGCGACTGTCCTGCGCTCTAGCAGAGCCTTTCCTCCATGCGCCTGCCGCCCGGCATCCTAAGGACAGCTTCTTAGGGCTGAGCACCTTCCCTTTCCCTTTAGTACTGTGGGTCCCGGGATGTCCTGCTCTCCAGGATAGAGATTTACTCGGGGGGGGGGGGGGATAAACACACTCATTTGTGCACTCCAGGGAAGGATGCACGGTCACCTGAGAGACAAGCAGGCCCTTGGAGGCAGGGTGGGAGGAGGCAACTCAGAAGTTTGAGTTTCTGGGTCCCATCTCCTTTCAATCTCTGCCACTCTGAAATCAAATCTGTAGTGTCCTCCCTGACACCCTCCACTCAGTTGGGCTAACTTGCTTTGTCTTATTCTTTGCAGGATCCAAGTGGACCTATATTGGTAAGTAGAGATTTTTCAAAAAACTTTTTTTGTGAGTGGGGGTGATGGCAGTGTTAAATGAGAAACTCAAAATTCAGAGATAGCTCTGTGGCACAAATGCCTGCCTGGCAAGTGCCAGGTCGCGAGTTCAAACCCCAGTCCCGGGAAAAAAAAAAAAAAAAAAAAAAACCCTCAAAATTCTCATGTCTTGGGGCTCAGAAAAACCACGCTCATATTGCTGAGAGATGGGATAAAGGCATCTCAGGAGCGCGGCTACAGCGGAGGGCTGAGTACTGCATTCCCCAAACAGATCAGCCTGCTCTGTGCTCTTGAACTGGGCCACAATGTTAATACTGCAGATTCCTGTGTGGATTCCAGGTGGCCCGCCAGGTACTTCCAGGCTACAGGGGCCCTGGGCAACAGAGAACATTTCCTCCATGCAGGAAACGTATCCAACAGTACACAAAGGATAAAGGGCTCCTTTCTGAAGGTTTGGCTCTGGCTCTGGCTCTTGAGCTGCTGCCGGTGTATCTAGAATTCACTTTTTTTTTTGTTAGGACCGGGGTTCAAACTCACAACCTTGCACTTGCCCAGCAGGCGCTTGTGCCTTGGAGCTATCTCCCCAGCCCCTAGAATTCACTTTTTGTTACCACGACTTTGGCTAAGCTTGGGATGAAGAGGTGGTGGTCAGTTCTTAGGGAAAGAAGGGTGCTTGTCTGAGGCAGAGAGACAGACATGTGGAGCGTGCCCCAGGGTTTCCGTGGGAGTAATCCTGCCTGTGGCAGCCATCCTGGTGGGCTTGCGAACCAGGCAGCGGAAGTCGGCCTGGCTGTCCTGTGAGCATGGATTGTCAGTGTGGTCACTGCCTGAGTGGGAGCGGGAAGCCAGGCACCTGGAGTTCCGGCCAGTGCAGGAAGGGGAATAATGCTCAGATGGGGGCAGAATCCTGGTGATGAAAAAAGACAGATTGCTTGGGTGAGCAGGAGGATGGCACTGAGGTCCCTGGCCCAGGCAGCTGAATGGCTGTGGTGTGGTGTGCGGCGGGGATACAGCAGCATGGCCCAGGGAAAAACCTGGCCTCTCCTTGCAAAGGTCGACCTTGGAATGTCTGCTACCTTAGAAGGCACCGAGAAGTCCCTAAAGCAACCCACCAGCTACCTCCAGGCCAAGGTCCCACTGCTCGGCTCTAGCACTGTGTAGCTGCCTTATTACCTTTTTTTTTTTTTTTTTCTTTTTGGTGGGACCAGGGTTCAAACTCACGACCTTACCCTTGCCAGGCAGGCACTTGTGCCACAGAGCTATCTCCCCAGCTCCCATTGCCTTATTACCAATGTCCCTCATGCATCTGATATGTGCAAGGCACCTTGCTGAGTAGATGGGTAACTAGAAAGACGTACTGTGCACATAGGCGGGGACTGCTAAAGTTCACAACGCAAAACAAGACAGCAGGCAATAATAACAGATGTAAGTAAATGATCGTGTACTCCTAATTGCTCAGAGGAGGAGGAGGAGGAGATGGCTAGGCTGGAGAGCTTCCCAGAGGAAAAGGGCTTTCGCCTGACCTTCAGCGAGGGGCAGCGCATTCTGATGGCATCAGAGAAGCAGGGCAGAGCAGCAAGGATGAATTGGAGGGAAGGGCACGGGGAGCCCTCAGAGGAGAGAAACGGGAATCCAGGCCAGAGAGAGGCTTAAGCAGTCCACCAGAAGCCCTGGGGGAGGAGGCCAGCAGGGCAGGAAGTAAATCTGCGTATTACGAAGTGTGGCTTGATGGTGGTGGGAGGGGACAAGTGGGAGGGATCTGGGAGCTGTTGGTACTTTGTGGAATCGGGTTTGGGGTCTTCATCTCCAGTGTTCAGGGATGGCAGGAAGGGAGGGGGGGTTGTGACACACCCAACAGAGGAGGAAGAAAGGGTGTGCACATGCGTGCGTGTGTGCGTGTGTGCGTGCGTGCGTGCGTGCGTGCGTGCGTATTGGGGTGGGTGACATGGGTGGAAAGAAGGTGGACTGGATTCTGGGCCATGCTTTGCTATGAGGAGTAACCCGGGAGGGTCTTTTAGATTGGTGTTCCCCAAACTATGTCCTGGCGTCACTGACATTGGAATCCCCTGGAATGCTTTGCAAAAAATGCAGATTTGTGGAATGCTTAGATCTGGAAGAAAGAAGGAACCCCCCCCCCAAAAAAAAAATCTGTATTTTAAACACATTCTCCAAGTGATTCATTGGGGGCGGGGATGGGTACAGAAACCAGGGCTTCAACCATGCTAGGCAAATGCTGTACCACCGAGCTATACCTCCAGCCCCCACGGGGTCTTATCACACCCTGTAAGAAGTCCACCAATCCACGGGCTCCCAAGATCCCTCTAGTCTGAGAGCTAGGGGCAGCTCCCCCCCTTCCCTTCTCCTGGCCTCTCAGGAGTTGTGGAACCACCATCAGGTCTATGCAGAGCACCCTAACTCCCCGGGCCAGTGAGGAAGTTACAGGAAACACAGTCCCTGGATCAAAGAGCAGAGGAAACCCTTCGGTGGCCCTGTGGACGCAGTGCGCTCCCTCATGGGCTTCTCTGTGTACCACAGGCACGGCCTGATCCCGAGCACTGTCTCCTGGCCACGCTACCCATGGCTGGGCTCTGCCCTCCCACCTCTTGCACAACTACAGCAACTTTTGGCTGAGGCTGCAGAGGGCGGTGCTTCATGGTGCATGGCCAGCGTGGTGCAAACACCAAGGCGGGTCTGGTTTGCATTAGTGACATGGGCACACGTGGTGGGGACAAGCGGAGGAGGCGAGAGGGAGGACAGCGCAAGTGGCAGATAGGCCCAGGCCAGCGGCTGGATCCTGTGCTCAGAGTCACAAGGTTCGAAGAGGGCCCAGCTTAGGTGCTGCGAGCTTCGGTTTCCAGGCAGGGAGGGCTGCTCTGAATGGGGCAAGTCCAAGCAGAGGCCACTTGCTGGTTTTCCCAGGGCGCAGATCGCAGCCTCTCTGCACGTAGACATTGCTGAGTCATCCCACCCCAGGGCTTCCTACTGGTGGGACCTTGGAAGTACTCAGAAAGGGACCTCTGCCCCCACCTCAGTGGGTGAGTCACAAGGCTGCTGGTATGGGCGGCTCAGGCAGAGGAGGACCAGCGCCACCCCAGGATGCCTGCTGGGGTTGGGGAGCAGAGGCTCCATTGTGATCACGGGAGAGGCAGGCAGAGGTGAGAAGACCTGGGCAACTCCAGCCCAAGCCAGGGCCGGGCGGGTCCCACTGAGCCCTGGTAGCCTCCCTTGCTCAGAGTTAGGAACGAGGCTGAGGTCAGGATATGATGTGAGCGGAGCGCGCTCCGGTCCACCAGAGCAGATAGATCTGTGCCCTTTGCGGTGGGAAGGTGGGGACACTGGCAGGTGGCTCAAGGGTACCCGCGCGCGGCCAGTCCCTTGATGTGGGTACTGCGTTCTCTCTGTGAAAACTCAGCAAGCTGTCGGGTTCTGATGCCTGTGTGGTTTATCTGTGTATTAGATTCAATAAACACTAAAAAGTTCCAGCTGGCCAGGACTGTCATCTTTACTCTGGTGGGTTTTTTCTAGTGGTTCCCCAAATAAAGAGTCGGAAAACCTAGAGTAGAACAACAGGACAGTCCGAGATCCCGGAGGTGGTGCGCCGCCCCTGGTGGGCTTGTGCTGGCAGGGTGCTCACCAATTAACAGATGCCAGTGGGCACTACAGACTTGGGACAAGCAGGACTTGGACTTGGGACAATCCTACAAGCAAGAGGACAGCAAAGGGATGGCAAGGGGACATAGATGTGGGCTTCTCCTGCAGGGATGGGAGTCCCCTCTCTCCCTAAAGCCACGTGGAACTCTGAGGGCTGGGCCTGGAGGGGCAGGGCCTGCCTGCAGCCACCAAAACAGTCCTCTGTGGGAGTGAAGAGACTCTAGAACCGGGTACTCTAGAAAGTTCTGGCTGGACAGTCTAAGGAAAGCAACTGGACTTCTCTGAGCTTCAGTTCCCACATAAGTAATAGGATCTGCCTCACGATTCTCAAAGTGGAGTCCTGGGTCTGCACTGTCAGAATCGCCAGTGGCTCCATGCGTGGTTGGTAGAAAGGCCCATGCCTAGGCCTGCCCTAGGCCCACCTCCTAGCCAGCAGTCCTAGGAGTGGGCCTTGGTGTTTGGTCAAGTGGGAAAACCACCTGGCTTTCACCTGGGCAGGAATCAAACAGGGTAACCCTGAGGCAGAGCTGAACGTAACCCTGATCGCCTTGCGCCTTGCGCAGTACCTTTACCCCCCAGAACTCTGGTACCAGTCTAAATTAGCTAATATGCGGGGAAACGCCTGGTGAAGCCTGCAGTACCACAGACCGAGCGTCCTGTTATTATTATTAGGAAGGGCTGGGCTTTCGCACACTTTTCTTTTTTTTTTTTTTTGTCTTTTTGAGACAGGGTCTCGTGGTGCAGTTGAGGCTGGCCTTGAGCTCACTTTTGTAGCCAGGCTGGTCTCGAACTTGCACCAATCCTCCTGCCTCAGCCTCCCGAGTGCTGGGATTACAGGCATGCACCACCACGCCCGGCAAGTTTTTTTTTTTTTTTTTTTTTTTTTGGTTGGACCGGGTTTCAAACTCATGACCCTGTACATGCCAGGCAGGCACTTGTGCCATGGAGCTATCTCCCCAGCCCCTCTCACACTTTTCTGAATTGGGGTTTTTACAGCCTGTAGCTACTCCTTTTATATTCTGAATAAACAAAGTTCATTTCCTTTCTGGGGAAGGAAAGGACCGAAGGAAACAGAAGGGCTCTAAGCTCTTACCCCAAGAGCCCCCTGGGCCTGAATATTTTATCTGTGCCCTAGCACGGGGTGAAGCCTGGTAGAATTTCCTGGGGCCTTGCAGTCTGTAGCCATGGCAACCTGGTGGAGAAGCTGAGCTCCCAGAGGGCGGGTGTACCCTCAGTGACCCTGCCAGGGCTGGGGGGCTGAGCCTGCTGGGGTTAAGGTTTAGGAATGGAGGCCCGTGCCTAGGAAGAAACTCAGAATCAGGCTGCCAGGGCTCTCGGCGGCCTGCACTGCCTACCATGCAGTGCCCTCGCCCAGTGGCCATCCTTGCAGGCTATTTTAGTCTGTGGGTGATCCACGGGTACAGGTGCCGACACCACTATGGAACCAGAGGGAACCCCAGACAGGCTTCCAAGAGTGTCACTCGCCTGGGAGAGACAGCGCTGTTTGTCAGATACCTGATTTTATTGCTTCAAAACCTCCCACCTTCCTCACATTTTAGTGCCTGTAAAAGTGGGATAGATTTTATAATTAATGGCACTGAGAAGCCATAAAATATGGTAGCTGCAGTACAGATAATAGGAAGGGCTGTGCTGGATGCTAAGACCACACAGAAAAGGGAAGAAATGATTACTTTCAACAACTACGTAGTGAAAACAGTGAAGGCAAAAAGAAATAAAAATAGTGGTTACAGCACATCCTGTCTGACAGCACACAGGAATGATCTTGTACTATGGGTTTTTCCCCATTTTCAGTTAGTACATAGCTCATATGTGCTTTTTGGTCATACTGAGTCAGCATTACAAATATTTATTACAACAGGATTTAGATACTATTGTTCTAGTTTGTTTGTAGTTTTTTTAAATTTATTTTTTTTCTTGTTTCAGAACTTTTGTTTGTTTATTTATTTATTTTTGTGGCCGGCTCAGACTGCCCTGAGGGCAGGGCTGGAACAGCATGTGGTGCAGAGGATCAAACCATGGTCCCTGCAGCCGCCTGCAGACGCTTTAGACCACTAAGCCATCCTGCCGGGCTCCTTGTTCTAGTTTGTAAAAACACAGTGGCACCTCGTTTCATGAACTTAATTTGTTCTATGATTTTGGAACACTGCAGTTGTGTCTGTCACCTGATGCAGAGTTTGCAACCAAAAACAATATTTTGCTGAACACCTCCGTTTGCCAACCGAATTGTTCCCAAATAAATACAGTCCTGAACCAAGGCATCCCTGTGTCCCTTTAAGAAGCAAACTTTCCAACTGCAGAGCAGGCGTTGGAGCACGCCAAGCAGGAAGGAGGAACACTAGCTGCCACCTCCTCGTGCCCATAAAGGTTGAGTCAGAGCTGGTACAGCTTTGCATAAAACGGATCATTGGTCTTGCCTCACCTTTTTGAATGATGTTGCAATCCTGAACATGTGACCAGAGAGCCTCCATGACCTCTGGGCGTAAGAGAGGCAACACCTCTGGCTACAGTAAGCAAACAGCAGTGCAGACTCAGGACAGAGAGCTCAGGGTCCCCTCCTCCTGGACATGAGGTCGGGCAAAGCCTTCATGGTCCAGGAGAGAGTGATGTTGGCGGATGAAGTCTCTTGCCTTTGCAGGTTGGCCCCTCCCTGGCTCTCCATCTCCTGGGAACTTTCTAGGAAGTGGAGAAAGGAGAAAAGCTGACACCCGAGGCCACAGGGCCTGGATGTTCTGTAGCGGATGTGAGATAGCTGTGCAGGTCAGTTTCCCCTTTTGGGGTCAGCTCCCTTGGGGTTCAGACAAAAATTCATTGCTCCAACTCAAATCACTGCCTATCTTTGTTTTTAATAAATTGGTATACTAACAAAATTCTTTTTTTTTTTTTGTCTTTTATTATTATTATTATATTATGGCTGGCTCAGCCTACCCTGGGGGTGGGGATGGTGCAGCATGTGGTGCCAGGGATCAAACCGAGGTCTCTGCAGTTGCCTAAGCTTGCCTAAGCAAGCACTTTAGACCACTGAGCCATCTCACCAGCTCTTTTTTGTCTTTTTGAGACAGGGTCTTGATGTGCAGTTCAGGCTAGCCTTGAGCTCACTTTTGTAACCCAGGCTGGTTCTCAAACTTGCACCGATCCTCCTACCTCAGCCTCCCAAGTGCTGGGATTACAGGTGTGTGCCACCATGCCTGGCTCAAAATTCTTTGTTCAAAGTAGAATTCTTTTTGCTTCTTACAGACTATTTGGTGTTTTGACAGGCTATTTGGTAGGGGTTTTTGTTGTCTTTGTTTTGAGTCAGGGTCTCATTATGTAGTTCAGGCTAGCTTTGAACTCTGTATAGGCCAGGCTGGCCTCAAATTCATAGCAAGCCGCCTGCCTCAGCCTCCTGAGTGCTGGGATTATGTGCATGTGATGATGGATATATGAATGAAGTAGTTAAAATTTTCCCACCTGCCATTCTAATCAATGACAGATGTAAGCTGGGCATGGTGGCGCACGCCTGTAATCCCAGCACACGGGAGGCTGAGGCAGAAGGATTGGTGCGAGTTCGAGACCAGCCTGGGCTACAAAGTGAGCTCAAGGCCAGCCTGAAATACATAGTGAGACTCTGTCTCAAAAAAGACAAAAAAAAAAAAAAAAAAAATGACAGATGTAAAAACCAGTTTTAAATTCACCTGAGCTCATTGGCTCATATTCCTTCAACAACTACTTGTTAAGCACCAGACATTAGGCCGAGGAAATAGTTAAGCATCAGTGCCAGAGAACTGAGGAAAGTCCTGGTCCCTGCCATCGTAGGACTGTGACTGGAGGAGACGGCAGGTGAGCAGAGCCTCACGCTGCCCAGGAGGGGAGCTCACTGAGTGTTTTGGAAAAGGAGCAGAGCTGGCTCCTGGAGGAGGACGGGGTGTCCCAGCTGGGTCTCAGAGGATGTGCATGAGCTCACCAGGCAGAGGGTGGGTGAAAGGGCGATGGGGACAAAGAGACAGCCATGCAGTGGCCCTCCAGGAGGCTGCTAGATTGTGGGTTCACCAAGGTCCTCAATGAGGCAGGAAGGGAGCTTGGAGACAGGCCAGGGCCAGAGCTTGAGGTTGTCATAGGAAATAGGAGAGGAGAGGGCATCCTGGAGCAGTGTCCTCCTGGGATGGACCCAATGGGAACTGCTGGAGGAAGGGGAGGCCCCGAGGATGATGGAAAGAGGAGGCTCTAGCAAGGCAGGGCAGGAGGTGGGCGCGATCCTGACTTGCACGTATAGATAGTTTAGCCAGAACTGCAGACATGCAATGCTGTGACTGGCTGGCTGGTACTGCCTGGCAGTGAGAGCCCTGGCTGGTTTCACAGGCATTCAGTGGACACTCACCTGCCATCACTGCCTAGGAGGACCTGGGAGGGGGCACAGAGCCAGGCCCTGCCCCCATCTCCAGAAAGAGTCATCAGGGGGCCTAGACTGAGTATCAGGAGCAGATCTGAAGTGAGTCTCCTGATACCCACTGGATGCGCTGCCTCAGCCTTCGGCAGCGCTTCTCTTATGCTATGCGGCTGCCCCTTGCATGACACATCAGGTCATTGAGGAAATAAAGGGCTTGAAAAAAAAAAAGGTAAACACACAGATCTGTCAGAGACAAATTAGACCCAGTTAACTCACTTTTCCTCGGTGGTTGAGAAGCACAGTAAACTTAATACCCATTGAAGTCCTTGTCACACGCTCATGGGGAACGTAGACCAAAGACCATGAAGTTGCTGGGAGGAAAGCCAGCGTTGGCGGGGCACAATCTGGGGAGATGGCAGGGCTCCTCAGTGGGGTCCCTGGTACCAGGTGGGCAGCAGCAGGCGTGAGGAGACTGGAGGGGACCAGGTGCACTGGAAGGAGAGCCCAGAGCAGGAATGCAGGTCACATGCAGGGCCTGAGGGAGCCAGGCCCGCTTAGCCAGGCCTCTCCCCCTCCATTCACACCTCTATCCTGCACTGTTAGCTCAGAGACACGTGTTCCGGTTTCCAAGTTACGCATACTGTGTTTCCCAGTCATGCTTGCAGCTGCATTTCTGCGAAGTCTTAAGGCTTTCTCTTGGCAGTGCCTCAGAGTCCCCCGTCTTTGCTGGTTTGTTTATTTTGTGGTACTGGGAGATGAACCCGGGGCCTTCAGACGGAGGTAAATCCCCTGCTCTTTCATTATTTTTTAGTTTGAGAAAGAGCTTTGCTAGGCTGCTAAGTTGCTCTGCCTGGGCTCATGTTTGGAATCCTCCTGCCTCAGCCTCCCAGAGTCCTGGGAGGACAGGTGTGTGCCTGGTGAGTCTCCACTCATGATAAAGCTTTGAGTGTAACTTGTCCCTCACCAAGAGTGAAACAGGGAGGCCCTCTGCGTGTGCAGAAATGTCTAGTTAGAGAGTTTATCAGGCTCTGGGAAAACACTGAGAACCGCAGGACCCGAATACCCCTTTCACATGACTGCCCTGTAAGGAGGGGTGCTTTGGGTTAATACCAACCCCTGCTTAATGAATGTGTCATGTGGCTGCTGGAAAATGTTTTCCCTCCATGGCAGTTTTGAGCCGGTGCTTAGCAATGCTCTGGGGCCTCGGTGGGGCGCCAAGGCCATGGGATATTGGCAGGTGTGTGGGGCCTGGCCCAAGGGCAAGGCTTACCGGGCAGCTGGAACTGAGGAAAGAGAAGCTTATTTCTCTATCTGTTTTGGGCACTGAGATTCAGAGAAGGCACCAGGGAAAAAGTGGCATTTATCTGGGCTGGCAGGATGTCAAAGGCCCAACCAGTCTGAAATGGAACCCCATGTCACCGTGTGCGTCTCCCTAGGGAACAGGAGACCCCCCAGGGAAGCCAGGTTTGTGTTCAGTGATGTAGGAGGGAGAGCCTAGCTGGCTGTAGAAGTTGGGACCCAGTCCCAGGGGGAAGATAAAGAATAGGGACTTCAGCTGCCCATCTGATGTGACATTTTGGAATCAGGTTGGGGCCTGGGTCTCAGAGCTGGCCGGCAGCAGGGTCTGTCCAAAGCCTCCACTTTCCCTCTGGCTTTTACGCCTCTCTGGAAAAGAGGTTGTTGGATGCAGCCTGGACGAAAGAGTCCACGTGTGAGACGAGCCATCAGCAGGGCAGCGTTTTCATCCTAAGGCAGAGCTAAGGGAGTAGCACTCCAGGACAGCAAGGGTGTTGCAGGTTAGTTAGCACCCAGGACCTCCTCACTGTGGGAGCTTCTGGCTCAGCGTGGGGACAGTCAGGATAGCCATCACCCGGAAGTCAGCCTGCCTCGCGCGGTTCACCTGCCATCTCAGGTCTTTACCAGATCCCCATTGTTCCTTACTTCCGGACTGCCCGTGGCCAGTTTAAGGGGATGTTTACAGAGCCACGGGCCGTCACAGCTGCTGCCACCGCCGCTTCTGTCCAGCTCCAGACAGGTGCTCAGGCCCTGCCTGTTGGTCACCTCTCCCGACCTCCTGCCCAGCGCGGGGCTGTGGGTGCGCTCACTCCCAACTGCGTCGCGAGGCTGCCACACCGCTCAGCCAGGCACCTTACTGACTGCGAGTTAGGCGAGCTATCTGATCTTCCTGTGCCCTGTTAGCTATTTTAAACAAGAGCGCAGGAACCTGTGTCGCAGGGGGTCGTGCCGAGGGAAGTAACTGGGTCCAGCACACCTCTGTGCTTGAAAATAAAGCTGCACTCTGGCGCGCAGCTACACATGCTGGCTTGCGCATTCTCCCCGGGGAGCTGTGCAGTGACGGGGACTGCGCGACTTTCAATTCTGAAAGACTTAAGATCTTTCGTGGAATAAGCTAGCCAAACTGCCATAAAAGAAATATGCCCACCAAGCGCTTGGCAGTACGAGCAGCCCATTCCCCCAAGGGAGTCTCCCCTGTGAGTGATATCGGGTTCTGCTTCCTCAGGCCCTGTGCGCCCCATTTCACAGCATTCCTGGCCTCCACTGCTAGATGTTAGCAGTGCTCCCCTAACTGTAGGGCCCAAAAATGCCTCTAGCCATCTGCAAATGTGCCCCAAAGGGCAACATTGCCCCAGTTGAAAACCAATTGTCTTAATCTAAAATAACCTCATAGGCGAGGCAGCAATAAGCCAGCCTCAACTTAAATTCACAGGAAGACAGCAAATTCACAGGAAGACAGCGTCGTTTGCAGGGCAGAGACCTCCTAAAGATAGATCTGATTTGTAGCTCCAGATCACTAGCCACCAGTTCCCGGGACTCTGCTGTCCTTCCCCTGGGCTGCTGCGAGCTGCTCATCTTCTGTCTGCGTAACCAAGAAGGGTCTCCAAAGGACTCCTTCCAGTTACAGGGTGGCAGCCTTGGTGCGCCATGGCTGTGCCTGCCCTCCCCCACTAGCAAGCCTCACGCTAGTGCCTTCACTGCTAGGCTATTCCTTTCCACAAGTGCTTAGTGATCCCTCTTGTGGGTCAGTCACAGGGGCTCAGAGATGGAAGCTTGTCTTCAGTGGGTTGCATTAGCCAGACAAGGAGAGTGTGTGCATTGTGTGTGTGTGTGTGTGTGTGTGTGTGTGTGTGTAAGACTAACAGGTGTTTTGGGGACAAAGACAGTTTCCCATGGCAGGGAACAGAGTCCCCAAAGCAGGCAAGAGCACGTGGTACAGTAACAGGGTCAGATGGGTAGCGGCTGGTGTTTGAGAGCTAGGCTGGGAAGCCGTTCTCTGCCGTCTTACTTTTTTCCCACCGTCCTTCATGTTTCAGCATGCCTGTGAGCTGTGGGGCCGACAGCTGTCATCCTAGACTTTGTTTTTAAGGATTTCACAAGCAGGAAGTCTTGGAAGATAGAGATAATATTCCCTCCAGACAGGGAGTAGAGTTGGTTATGGCTGGTATCATAGACGGTGTATTCCTCAGGGCACACGCTGGGCAGCTCTGCTAAGGGCTCCTCTAGAAAACAGGTTTCCTACACTTCTTGTGCCCGAGCCACTGTGCCGAACAGTTGGCAGGTGTGGACCTCACCAGGCAGCTGAGCCTGGAAATGAGTCCTCGTTACTCTAGCTATGGCTCTTTGTGTTGAGCGCTCCTGGGTCCCTGTCCCAGGAGTCTCATGGCTTCTGCCAAATGCCATGCAACAGTGCCGGACTTGCTTGTTAGCGTACAAATAGAATAAAACCTTCGACCCTCCAGTTTTTGATGGATGGTTTGCCACATCACAGAGCTTGAGGTTTATATCCTTAAGGGCTTGAAAAGCCACTCAAGAAATGTCAGGATTTGGTGTGTGCTGGTAGGGAGGGTGAGCCTGCGATCCAGGCTCAAGGGGGATGCGCATAGGAAGCAGTGGGTTTCTGACAGGAACCAAGTTTAAAACAAGCTTCACAATATCCTTGTTTGTGAGCATGATTTCTGGTCCAGGGGTGGATCCAGGTAGCTGGCTGTATTAATCTGTGGTGGCTCTTTAGACCTTTGTGCCCTTGACATTTCTGAAGCATGTGGCCCTATTAAGCATGTAATGTACAGCTCCTATAGAGGGTCCTCAGGTCAGGTGGCTGTCTCAGTTATTACTCTTCTCTCGTTGCTGGGACAGATACCTGACACTCAGAATGAAGGCAGGAAAGGTTTATTTAGCTCACAGTCACTGGAGGTTTCAGTCCATAGTCAGCTGGCTCCAAGGCAGATGGGCACATGGCAGAGATCATCCTTTCATGGCAGCGACAAGGAGCAAGAGAGCAAAATAGAAGAGCAGCAGCAACAATGGTTACAGAGAGGAAGTCAGTCTCTCTGTCTCTCTCATGTTACATCCAGGCTCTCTGCCCCAGGATGGGTGTACAATTCACACCCATAATCCCAGCAGTACTAAGACCCATAATACCAGTGGATCGAGTTCATCTCAAACTCTCGAAGTCCCCGCCCCATGACTACATGAGGCTTTGTGGGGACAACTAGACACAAAGCATAACAATGGCTCTGAGGCGTCTCATGGTGAGAATCAGGCGGCTTTGGCACGCATATTGCAGAAGGTGGCATTCACAGCGGGCATGCCCACAGGAACCACAGCCTGTCAGGTCTCCCGTGACTGATACTTTTGATCCTCGGTTAATCTGACAGCTTTCTCCATTGTGATGTTGCCATGTTCCCCTTTATAGATAACAAGTAACCAATGGGGACATCTTTAGCAGGGGTGTATGTTGGGAGCACCAGGAAGTCAGGAATTTGACCAAGTGTGTGTAGGTGGGACTGGGCCTCCCTGCCTGGAGCAGAAAGCTATCCCAGTGCTGAGAAAAACATCTTGTTGAAAAAAACATCCTGTCTGGTTCAGGGCAGCTATTTGTTGCTGGGTAGCCTTGTGTCCTGGGATGCAAACTTTGTGGAAGTATAAATAAAGGATCGTTTCTGTGTGCGTTGAGTTAGTCTCCCCCATCAGGCCAACCGATGACCACCTGGCCCAACTTTTCGTCTTGTCTGTCTTTCTCATTCCTACTGCCGTGTCTCCCTGGGGTGGAACCATTCACAGTAACATCAACGGATCCCTACAGGTGTAGAGATTAAATATTGGTTGTACATACATACATTAATTGTTGAAGTTTCTGACTTTGATCATCATGTTGTCCTTATGTCCTCATTCTTAGGATTTTGTTGTTGTTCTTAGGAGATATATATTACAATATTTATATTTGACAGGGCACCTTGTTTGTATCTCTCAAATCATTTAGAAATAATACTAGAGACAGAGAAGTCTGTAGCAAAGTGTCTATCGGTGATGTGACAAAGAACGCATGTGGAGTCACTGTGCCATTCTGATAAATTTTCAATCTACTTCTGTTTTTTCAAATAAATTTTTTTTCAATGACATCCATACCAAAAGGATAAAGTTGTCAGGCCTCAGTGCCTTGGGTGTTGAAACCAGGGCTGAAGGAGAGGAGGAGACAGAGCAGACTCTGACTGCCAGAGTGGCACCCCTGACTGCCACTGAGCAGGAAGAGGGGGTTCTGGAGCAACGATACTGAGCTGGTGTTTTGGTTTTGTTGTTGTTTTGGTTTTTTGAGACAGGGTCTCGATATGTACCCCAGGCTGGCTTTGGACTGCATTGGTCCTCCTGCCTCAGCCTCCTGAATGCTGGGATGACCGGTGCGTGCCACCACGGCCAGCCGGTTATTATTTTTAAACATTATTTGTTGGCCCATCTACCTCCCTTCCCAGCTGTGTCTGATCTCAGGAAGTATAAGTAATGTGGTGGGAGTGTCCAGGGTTTAGCACTGTGGGACTGAGGGAGGGGACACCACCATCCTGGGGTGGCAGAGGAGCATGTAGAAGAGAGAGCCAGCCCAGGACAAAACCAAGCACACCTAACAGTAGGAGGCAGAAGAAATGGGAGACCAACTTAGACACAGAAGTGTCCCCAGAAACAGATAATAGGCTTTAAGTGACAGGCTGGGGTGAGCAGAGCACCCACAACCTAGCGCGGTAGGAGAAGAGGCGGGAGAAATGATGACCAATGACCTGCATTCAGGGGACACAGGTCAGCACCACAGAGCGCCGAAGCCCGGATGGGCGGCAGTGAAGTGCAGAGGTAAGCGCAGGTGATTCTTGTAAGACGTGAACACAAAGCAGGGAGACACCAGACCAGCGACGACAGCAGGCCAGACACCCAAATCCACTTTGAGTGGAACTACCCAGATGTCCCCTGACCTGTGGGCTGCACGCCAGGCCAGCCATGGCATCTTTCCCCAGCCTCCCCATTTAACCAAGATGAGCGTTGCAGGGGGGGAGGGGTGCGTGCACAGCTGCAGCCAAGATGAGAAGCACCTGCGACATTTTGCAGTCTCCCAGCAGGGAGGCAGCCTGTCACAGGAGCCTCTGCCCACGGCCCTTACCCTTCCCACCCACCTCCTTCTGTGGCAGAGGCATCAGTGCGTCACCTTGCACGGAATACGCCTTCACTATCGGGATTACTCCAAGTTTCCCCTTTCTACTGAGAAACCTGCTGCAAAGTAATCCCTGGGGCGACCCCAGGCCCTCCTCTCCTGGGAAGCCAGGCTGTGGCCTCATCTTCCTTTCCTGCCAGCTGCTTCCCAGCTCCTTCCACAGGTTATTTTCTAAAGCCCAATCAGGAGAAACACCAGTGTGTTGTTTCACCCAACAGTTATTTTATACAAGAGCAATTAACCACAGAGAAATTTAATCAGTCAGGTGTTTAAGTCAAACGCAAGTCTACGAATGGACAGACAGATGGTACATCAGCAGAATGGCATAGTATTCAGCCATACAGAGGACTCGAGCATGGGCCTGTCCTTTAACATGGCTGCTTCAAGGAGCATTTGCTGAACCTGTCCCAGTGTGTCTTAGGCACTTTTTACTCATTGCTGGGACGAATATCTGACACTCAAAATGAAGGAAGGAAAGGTTTACTTAGCTCACAGTTTGTGGAGGTTTCAGTCCATATTCGGCTGGCCCAAGACTGAGTGGAACAGAGCAGAGAGCATCCAGTTCATGGCAGCAGAACAGCAACAAAATGGTGACAAGAGGCAGCCAACCAAACAGGGCAGCAGAGCAACAACAGCTCTGGTTGGTCTCTCTATCTTTTTAAATTACATCAGGCTCTCTGTCTTAGCCTATCATCTCAGGCCACACCCATAACCCCAGAAGTACTTCAAACACATAATCCCAGGGATCATGGATCAAGTCTCAAACTCTCGATCAGTACTAAATCCCATAATCCCAGTGACTCATGAATCAAGTCTCAATCTATAGAAGTCCCCACCCATGACTGCATGAGGCTTTTGGGGGATAACTAGGTAGAAACTAGAACACAGTGCCAGCCTTGAAAGCAGGGCCACACACCCAAGAGTCAACACAGCACGGTGCCCAGCAGGTTTAGCACTTCTTAGCCCTCAGCTGGGCGCAGGCCCAGAGACCAGGACCAGCTGGCAGCTGTGTTCAAAGACAGACCCCAGGCATCATTTGCAAGATCTGGCTCAGCCGGCCAGGGCAGGGCCAGGAGGATAACCCCATGCTGCTTGTCTGGGGACCACACTTCAAGAACCTCTGGACCGTTGAGGCAGAAACACTCCATATTATTATTATTTTTTTCTTGTTTCAGAACTTTTGTTTGTTTATTTATTTATTTTTATGGCCAGCTCAGCCTGCCCTGAGGGCAGGGCTGGCACAGCATGTGGTGCCAGGGATCGAACCACAGTCCCTGCAGCTGCCTAAGCTTTCCTAAGCAGGCACTTTAGACCACTGAGCCATCCTGCTGGGCCCCAAGACTCTGTATTATGATGGTAAATGTTCAGTGCTGCTTCTGGGAGAGACCCCCAAGAGCTCTAGGAGCACAGAGGAAGGAGAGGGAGCACCTTGAGGAGTGAGCTGGTGTGCTGCAGCTTGCATGCAGCCCTGCTCACTGGAATAAAAAGGACAGGACAGGCCGGAGCGAGCGAGCGCTGAGCTGTCCGGAGGCCAGAAGGCAGGGTGGCAGTCACGAGGACCACAGAGGACGGCTCCGGTGAGCTGCAAAGCCAAGGGATTGTCACCCATTTTCCTCTGGTGGCGTGGAAACCCATGCTGTCCCTATAAAAACTTTCCTCCCAGAAACGCCTTGGGGCACAGCGCCTCTGCTTATAGGGTACCTGTCCCTGCTCCCTCCATGCTGGAGAGGCTTCCTGGGAGGAAGACAGGAGGGTGGAGGGGAAGAGTGGTCTAGGGGCGGAGGAGGCCCCAGCACAGTGCACCCCTTCACACCTCTGCCTGCACCCTGGGTCCCTATAGCCATTGCCATGGCTGAGCCAGGAACGATGGCACAGACAACAGAAATCCTAAGGGGAACATCTTTCTGTTTCGTTTTTGAGACCAGGTCTCACTGTATGGGCCAGGCTGTCCCTGCACTTCCTCCATAGCCCAGGCTGGCCTTGAACGTGTAGCAGTCCCTCTGCCTCAACCTTGCCAGCGCTGGGATTACAGGTGTGAGGTGCCACGCCTGGCGAGAACATCTTGCTATAAAGGATCTTTAGAAAACTCATCCACTGTAATTGACCTATAATGTAAAATGCAAGGAAGGAGAGGAGGAGGCCTGCCGTGACAGTCCAGCTTCAAGCTTTCCAAGTAATGAGGAACCCTAGCCCTTGTACCCTGGCTTCTCGCAGGGGCCCAGGCCTGGTTCACTTGTAACATTCACAGAAGAAAGGCTATGGTGCCAATGTGATACCTTGGCCTCTGTTTGTAAATAATATGACCTGAAGCCCTCTCTCATCAATTGTTAACCTCCACTGCTGGGGCCTCCTTGCCATCTGGATACCTCCTGGAGAGGAGGCCAGGCAGCACAAAGCAGTCTGTGAGTTGGAGGATCCAATAGCCAAGGTAGAGACCATGGGAACCCATCCTGCTGACGTGCTGAACCCGCTGGAGTTGTATGAAAAGTCACTGTTGTTTTAAACAAGTTCAGAAATAAACAGCAGGAGCTATACATATACACATATTCTTTGCCCTTTTTTTTTTTTTTTTTTGCGGGACCAGGGTTCAAACTCATGATCTTGCACTTGCCAGACAGGCACTTGTGCCATGGAGCTATCTCCCCAGCCCCTATACACATATTCTAAAATGTGGCTTCTGTGTCCAAACCACAACCTGAAGCTGTGTGGTTCTGAGATGGATTTAGAGGGAGCATGAAGGCTGCCTTGCCCTCTGCAAGGGGGTCCTGTGGCTTAGCTGGGCTCTCCGCAGTTCCAGTCACAGCCCCAGCATTGTCACCAGCCCAGCATTGACTGAGGAGCTCCGGAGAGCAGTAATTTCCAGCAAGCTGGGGAATACACACACACAGGTGCCGCGGATTCCTGTTTAGCCTTGCTGAGGAGGCGAGCTAACAGCGGCCAGGAAAGCCTGCTGGGCCCGAGGATCTTTCCTCGGCCTCCCGTGTGCCTAAGGCATAGACAGCAGCTGTCTGCTCTAGCAAGGCTTGGAGTGCCCTGGCTCCGGCATCTGGAGAGGGGTCCTTCAGGCTCTGCATGCCCTTGCTTTGTCTCAATTGTGATGGGGCCCCCTCCAGGAAACAGGCCCTCACCACCCAAGTGAGAGCAGTCTTTCTGTTTTTCTCAGTCTTTGGAGACTGCCCCTAGTTTATTTGTGTATTGGTTTACTTTTTGACTCATTTGTAATTATCCGTCTCTTTCCTGTGATAGAAGCAGCATAAAACAGAGACTAGGGCTGGGGAGATAGCTGAGCGGTGTAAGGGCCTGCCTGGCAGGTGCCAGGTCCTGAGTTAGAGCCCTGGCACCAAAAAAAAAAAAAAAAAGCAACAAGAGAGTAGGGCAGTTTCGTGCTCCACTATATTATTCACCATGGCACCAGGGACCTGACAAACGCTGTACACATTTGTTAAAGAAATTAATGATCTTCAAAGTTAAATAGCATTCCAAAGACTATCTATAGAGATTATTCTCTATCATTCAATTTGTGAAGGCTCAGTTTTATTGCAAACATAAATGATTTTATGAGTTGCGCATTCAAAGTTGGTAGCCAATCTTGGGTCATTTTGTGGGTATAAATACATATCTGTGGGGACGAGGTAAAATTTTATTTTATTATTTTTTATTTTTTGGATGCAGGGTCTTGCTATGCAGTTCAGGCTGGCTGTCGCTCACTTTGTAGCCCAGGATGGCCCCAAACTCACCATGATCCTCCTGCCTCAGCCTCCCAAGCAGTGGGCTGACAAGCATATACCACCATACTCGGCCATGGTACAATTTTAGTATGGCCAGATCTCTGGACAAAACAAACTCACTGCTTTTGAGGGAGAAACCAAGAGCTTTTATTGTACTGAAGTTCTGATTACTGGTAGGCAAGGAGGCACCGGCATCTTGAATGTGCCAACCTTACCACCACATTTTGCCCGTTGGGGCAAGTTCTGATCTGACTGCTTTGGTTGCCAGCCCGAAAGGGCATGCCCTGGCTGCCTGCTCCTCACATAGCTGCCTGCCATTAAGCATTTGCACAGACACCAAGGGCTTCAACCTAAGACAAGGTGACCACCAAGAAAATCCAGGGAGCCGCAGGCAGGTCTGACACACCAACCTCAAAAAGCCCCAGAGGCCAACCTCAACTGGGTTACAGAGGGGTACATTTTTGTTGTTATTGTCAGTCCAGATTCTGTCAGATCCTGTCTCAAGTCACAAACAATATTTTCATTAAAAATTTTAATTAATCTTGACTACACAGAGGCCAGTGAGAAACAGTCATCAAACTGCTGCCAGTAATGACGTACTTCTTGTTTTCAAAGTCCACCTGGACTTATTAAAATATATACTATAAAATATGTGCACTAGTTTGCGTACATAGAAGCAGTTACTTAACTCATAAAATTTCTACCTACCCCTGTACCTTGTTGGCAAACAGGTTATAACATATAAACCAAATTATCCTTCATGTACTTGCATAAATTATTTGCTGGAGGCAGGTATGAGTTTTTACACATCTGTGTACAGACTCCAGGGGTCCAGGTTAGAGAAAGACAGGAGAGGAAGCTTCCAGTAACAAGGAAACTTGAAAGGCACAGTACTGAGTCACACTCAGAGACTTGATTCCAACATTGACTCAACAAACTGTTCAGGTGGACCTATGAGACAATGAGGGAATCTGAAAAAAAAATATCTGATGACATTAAGGAATGAACAGTTTCCCATGTGAACTTTTAATTTTTAAAGAGCCTTGATGTTTTGTGATATGTAAGCAGCAATAGATTTTCTTCTAAGTAATCCAGAGGAGAGGAAAGGGATGTGGGAGATCAGAGCTGAAACTAGACATGAACAGATGAATATACTGCACCGTGGTATTACACTTGGGTTTATATCTGTTTGGAAATTTTCTGTGATTAACATTTAAAACACAACAGAGCATATTAAGAAAACATGTAGGAGTAGGGGAGATAGCTCAGTGGCGTAAGCACCTGCCTGGTAAGCACGAGGTCCTGAGTTTGATCACTGGTAAAAAAACAAACAAACAAACAAACAAAAAACTCTGAGTCTCTGTGTCTTTTTAGAGTATGCATGAGCTGTTTTAGGCTCCCTGGTATACTGCATACCCTCAGAATGGGAGGCGCCTGAGCTGCCCACTCTTCCCTCTGGTCTCCTTTGCAGCCTGCTGAGGTCCAGGATTTTGGAGTGTTTGTTTTGAGTTCTATGGGATCTCATTTCCAGGAAGGCTGAAGAGTTCAGTCTTCAGCAGCCAGCACACCTTCACTGAGTGTCTTCTTCTTTGGCCCAGGATTAATTTTGACCTCTGCTTGCGGGTTCTGCTGCCACCTTCCTTGTCTTCTCAGGGTCACACTCTCTGTCTCCTGCGTTCTTGTCCAGAGCTCTGTCTGGAATGGACTGTTTCTGCGCTCTCTGGGAGGCAGCAGTTGTAGTAGGGGGTGAATCAGGTCACTGTGCCTTGGGGCACCCGGGTTGGCTGGCCAAGAATTTAGCCTGGAGGAGAAGGCACCGGGAGCTCAGTTAGAGTTGGAAAGATGGAGGAGTTTTGAGAAGGGAGGGACAGAAAGCATTTCAGGGAGGTTTTTCATATAAGCACATTTGGGAAGGTTGACAGGAGTGGCCGGTCCTAAGGCTGGAGAAGTCAACCTGGCCATACCGTGGGCTGTGGAGATGTGTAAAGGCCCTTTTAAGGCCTTGGCAGTTTGGGACATTGTGAGGCCAGGAAAAACATCTGTGTTCTGCTTTGTCTTGTTGAAGAAAGGCAGATGTGCCGGAGAGGAAGGGACGATTTCCACGTGCAGTGCCAAAAGCAGGGCCACCACCAGATCAGTCAGGTTCCAACAGGAGAAGGAGCCTGGCAGCCGAGAAAGGCTGGGGCTGCGTCACCTGCAGGAACACTGCAAAGGCCTCGCCCAGAGTGGAGCTGGGGGTGGTGACACAAACCCTAACTCCATGACCAGCTGAGGCCCAAGGATGGGCCAGACTGGCCTGGCTCTCAGATTCTCAGTGGGAGGGGCCTGGGACCCAGTCATAGCCTGAGGAGGAATGGATTACACTCACCAGCTCTAATCTGGACTTTGACCCATGGGCTGCTTGCAGTGTGTGAGCCATTATTGAGTCCTGAATTCTGCACATAAAGCCTTAAACAGTGATGACTTATTTGGAAAAATGTGGATGCTGACTGGGTTTAATAATGTGAAGGTATCAATACTGTATATCAACACTGCGGTTTTGTACCTAGTCGTGTTTTAAAGATATATACTGAGAGCCAGGCATGGTAGCGCACAACTGTAATCCCAGCACTTGGGAGGCTGAGGCAGGAGGATCGGTGTGAGTTCAAGACCAGCCTGGGCTACAAAAGTGACCTCAAGGCCAGCCTGAACTGCACAGTGAGACCCTGTCTCAAAAAGACAAAATAAATAAATAAATAAAAATAAAGATATATACTGAGATCTGTACAGATGAAATCTAAGTGTTATCCAGACAGCTGGTGAAGATGAAGCAGGCCTGGCTGTGACCTGTGCCTTGTCCATGTGGACAGTGTGGGGTTCATTTCATTCTCTGGCTAATGCAGATCCCGAAGCACAGAGCCTACAAGTCATGGTTAGAAATCACAAGACATTTTGAACCATGCCGCCTCAATCCCTTGTTACATTTTAAAACTGGAAATCCATTTGCTGCTTTTTGCCTAGAGCAGGAAAGCACATGAACTGGAAAGAAATAATGCCTTGAGCTTATGTGGGAAAACAAACTGTGAGATACAGCTGATCTCCTTTGTCACATCCTCGGAAGAAGCCAACCCAGCGAAGAGGTGAAGTCAAAACCCAAAGAAAGCAAAGCCTGGTGTTTGGCGTAGCTGCAAGGCAGGGCGCTTGGTGAAGGTTGCTCCTCACTGAGATGGCCCGGCAGGAAAGCCGTTGGCACAGGTGAAAGCTGAAGCCTGGTGGAAATACTGCAGTGGTGTGGCTTCCAACATGGCCTGACCTGCCGTGTCCCTGAGCCACACAGGTAAAGAAAGCCCCTTGTCACCGGACACTTGATATTGGCTGTGCAGGCCTCTAGCCTGTGGCACCTCTGTCTCTCACTTGCAAGCCACAAAGAGAAGAGGTTGCTCTGACACTGTCTCCAGCTGTTCATGAAGGGGACAGGAGCCATCCTAGGCTGGAGGGAGAGTCCACGGGACTCTACGAAGCCACGTGTTTGGCAGGCCACCTCCCAGACTCCAGAGCAGAAACCATGTGTCTTTGTCAGCAAGTGGTCCAAACGGAACCAGTCCTCCTCCAGGGAAGCTAGGAATTCTGAATCGTAGCAAACAACTTGCTCTTCTTTCTTGGAAATGAAACAATACACGAGGGGTTTGCAGTGAGTATCTGCTTCCCATTAAAAAAAAAAAAAAAAGAGCAAGTGCGACTTGGGACTAAGAACCCAGCTCCGTCTTTATGTGAGGGCCTGCTCCATGCCAGGCTCTGTAGTAAATACTAGGGCAAATAGAGTCCTTGCTTCCCAGGAGAGTGGGAGAGGGAGGAGACGGGCACACAGACTCTTCTAGAACATACCGAAAGGGAAGACACAGAACTTGTTTGATCCAAGCAAGGTAAACGTTGGTCAGCCAAGCTCTAACTCTGGACAAATCACTTACCTTCCATTTCCCATCTATGCACTGGGCCGTGTCCTCTCCCGCCTATGTCATAGAGTTGTAGAGCTCTGAGGACGAAGATTACTGAAATAAATCAGTAACCGCCATGGCACTGATGACAAGTGGTGGCCGAGAAGAGGCAGGAGGAAGGACAGGAAGGCCATTCTTCTAGGCGCTCTGCCGCGTGAGCCTGTGGCCGGTGCCCTGGGCGGGGGCTCTCTGGCCAGCACTGGGCAGGTTCTTGATGCAGGCGTTTGTCCACAGGCATCCGCCCACTCCCCAGCTACCCCAGGCTCGGCGGCACCCTGTGTCCTTGTTTCCCAAGCTGATTCCCACCAGGCACTGGACACAGGACGGTGGGTGCTGCCTTGGCACGAAGACTCTCTCAACTTGTTCAAACTCGCCTGGCACCCAGGGTGAAGGAACTTAGTCCTAATGATCTAAGAAATCTCAGACGTGGAGAGCCCGAGGGACCTTCTGGAACACAACCTGGTATTCAACCGTCCCCCATGTGCCACTGGGAACCTGACCTGCGCAGGGTCCTTCCCAGAGGTGGTGAGACAACCAGCCCTGGAATCTAGTCTACTAAATTCTCCTAGTCCAATATAGCTGCTTCTCCTTCCAACGAAGGTTTGCCACTACCGACTTTGCTTCCTTTAATACCCTTAGTCTTTCCTGCCCCCAAATGCCTGATTTGGCCCTGCCTTCCAACCAATGATGTGTTGGTCCTGTCTTCTAACAAACAGTATTTGGGGCACCATCAAGAAGAAATGCTCCTCCTACAAGTGTCTTCTCAGGCTCTGTTCTTTTGGGGAAATGTTCACTAAACCCTAGTAGGTGTGAGGCCCTGTTTCCAGCCTGGGCTTAGTGAGCTGGAAGTAGCTCTTGTGCCAGCGTCTATGGAACCCCCTTGGACCGCCCTCCTGAAGAAAGGAAGCCCTTCCCGCCTAGCTGCTTTAGGTTGTGTGTATGAGGAGGAGTCTTGTTGCTGCGTCTCTTAACTTCCTGAGTACTCTACTCTTGCCCAGCTGCGGCTTCCGTGACCCTGGCTCTTGGCCCAAGCAGTGCTGTGCGCAAAGAAAGGCAGGCAGCCTCACTCAGAAAGACCTGCCACCCTGTGTCCTGTCCCTCCTGACTCCTGAGGCTGGTGTGATGTCTATGGTGTCTTCTCTGTGCTCCCTGCTGCCCCTTGAGTTGGGTCTGGGGTTTGTGCTTCCTCTACTGTGTGGCTGTCGTCCAGCCAGCCCTCCCTCTGGGCCGCCGTTGGGGTGTAGTTGACTTGGTTTGAGGCGGGGAGCTTTGAGGCCTTGACTATAGCACACCCAAGAAAGAAGACTGGGGTTGTGGAGATAGCTGAGTGGACTAAGCATCTGCCTGGCAAGTACAAGGACCCTGGTTCAATCTCCAGTGCCGCATGTAGCACCAGCCACACCCTGGGTGCCCCAAGCTAGCCACCAAGACAGGGAGTGGTGGTGCACAGCTGTAATCCCAGTGCTGGGGAGGCTGAAACCAGAGGATTACTATGAATCCAAGCTATGTAGTGAGATCCTGTACCAAATACGAGACAGAGGAGAGGGGAGGAAAGGGGAGGGGAAGGGAGGGAAGGAGAGGGGAGAGGGCACTGGTGTACAGGAAAAGGTCAGACTGAAACTCTGCAATCCGGTCAAGCTGTAGTGTTTCCAAAAAGCTACATGCAAAGTTGAACAGCCTGACAATTCTGTAGAGTTCTGCTGTGTATCGAGTCCTGATAAAACAGCCTGGGACCACTTCTTTGCAACATATTAAATGAAAAGAATTACCAAGTATTTTTTCCCCAGATATTATTTTTGATTCTATTTACTCTAAATGAATTCTCCTACCTAGAGAACAAGGTGTAGGGGTCAAAATTCCAGAGGCACAGGCTCCTCCCACCATGTGAGGCCTTTCTGTTGTCTGTGGGAAGCCCCTTAGAAGGCCCCCTCTCCCCTTTATTCTACGTGACACCCTTCCTTGTGCCCCAGGACTGAGTAGGTTCCAGGTGGCAAAGCTTGGTCCCAGCTCTGACCCAACACTGGGCCCCATTGTTCAATCCCCCGGAGCCACAGTGCCCCAGTTACTTACTCTTTGGGGGAAGCCTGAGCCTTGGTTTAATTACCATGGGAGATAATCTTTTAAAGATAGATTTACATTCTTTAAGGACTTTTCCCTGTGGGCATAGGGCAGTGTACCTGAAAATGCAATGTTTATTTTCATTTCCAGAAGAATGACTATCTGGTAGTTAGCAAGAAGCTTGAGCCCAAAATGATTTTTGTTCCTAAGTCCGTTCTTCCTCATGGATGGTTTGTCTATTGTATCGTAATAATTAGTCTGTAGCACTGCCATACTTCTCCCCCAGAACCCTCCCCACATTTAGCTCTGAGCTTCCATGCCTATAACTGACATTTTTCAAGCAACCATATCAGGTTGGGTTTTGCACTCTAGATGTAGGTATGGGGTCGGCGGCCTGCAGGGCTTCCTGTCAGGAAGATCACATCTGAAAATCCACCAGCCACAAAGACCTACCTGGAACTACCTCCAGTCAGACTCCAGTTTTCCAGGTGGACACAGCCCAGCAAATTCATTCAGGAGACATCTCGGGGTTACAGGGGCCCGTGGTGTCTCACTGACAGCCCCAAGACCCAAAGCAACTCCTGGACCAGTCTAGGTGCTCACTAAGCAGACGAGGAGCTGCTAAAGTCAATGGTCTCCACGTGGGGAGCATGCGTATTGCATGTGGAGTAGAAACGGGGAAGCTCTGTTGTCTGGCATGAGCTGCTAGGGGACTCTAGGGCCAACAGATTCCTTCAGTATTCTTTTATGGCAAGTGGTCCTGAGGTGTTCGCTGGGCCTGGTTTTGTTGCCTGGGATCTTTGAGTCTTAAAAAGTTTGCCTCTAAAGCTTAAGAAAAGCAGTAACTGTACTGAATATAGAAGTAGATGAGGATTTCTTACACTAGGGAGACTATATGATATTTACATATGTAGGTCTGGTTTATTTCACTTATATGTTCAAGATCCGTCCACTTATATATGAAGTCTTCTAGTTTATCATTCTCTATAGCTGAGTAATATTCCACCATATAAAAATACCAGATCTTTTTCAACCATTCTTCAGATGATGGGTATTTTGGTTGTTTCCAAGATTTGGCTATCATAAACTATGCTGCTATGAACATAGGTGCATAGATATCACTATCATATGATGTTTTCAGTTCTTCTTGGAAAATTCCTAGTAGGAGAATAGCTAGATTGAATGGGATTTCCAGTTCTAGTTTTTTAAGGAGTCTCCACGCTGCTTTCCATAATGGTTGCACCAGTCTGCATTCCCACCAGCAGTGGAGAAATAATTAAATAAATAAATAAGGAGAAGAAGGATTAGGGGGAGGAGATAGGGGAAAAAAAAGAATAAAGATATAGCATGTCTAGGTACAAATTCCATGTTATTAATGCTATTACTTTGCATACTTAAATGTATCAATAAAATTAATTTTAAAAAAAGAAGTAGGTGAGGAAATACCTTTGTAGAAAATGGACTCAATCTTGGCCTTGAATCACTCCTTCCAGGTCCCAATGGGGAGAAGAACTGGTCCAAGAAATACCCATCATGTGGGGGCCTGCTGCAGTCACCCATTGACCTGCACAGCGAAATCCTGCAGTACGACGCCAGCCTTGGGCCCCTCGATTTCCAAGGTTACAATGTGTCTTCCAAGGAACTGCTGAACCTGACCAATAACGGCCATTCAGGTGAGGCAGAGACTTGAGGGCATTCGGGGTTTCCCTGGGCTCCCTGGCCTGCCCTTTTCCATGTGACAGGAAGGGGCTTCCTCAGACACCCAGAAGGGGCTGAGTAGGGGCATCTCTGCGGTGTGCTGGGGTGCTGCTGCTGAGGCAGCAGTGTCTCAGGACTGAGGAGAAGTGCCTCGGTCTGTTGGCTTCACTGCAAGCATGAACTCTGGGTCATCTTGAGCTACTTATGGGGCCGAGCAGCGAGCAGTTCAACTGCAGGGGTCAGGGGGACATCCTGGCTTTAGCTTCCAGAAAATCTGGATTTGAATCTTGATTGCCTGTTCATGAACTATGAGACTCTGGACATGAATTTTAACCTTCTTGAGTTTTCATCCAGAAAAAGGACATAGTTTTGAGTCCCATACATGTGGAGATTAGGTATGCCTGGATCTGGGACATGATAAGCGTTTCCTAAATATCAATTGTTATTGCTGCTGTAGCCTAGAAGGTTGTATCTCCATGCTCAGGGTCCAACGTATGGATACACAAGCCAGTGTCCACCAGTGGCCTAGTTAGTACAGCCAGCATCAGTTTCCAAGGGGAGCCATGAAGGTGCTGGTGCCCTGGAGTTGCTCTGGGCTAACAGGGATGTTCTTGGGGCGCGGGCAGTTTTCTGACCTGCAGGTCCACACCTTGCCGTAGCCCCCTGCACCCCGTCTGGAGCCCGTGCAGGGTTTGCTTACCCAATTGCTCTCTCGTGGCACCTGTTGACCAGGTCTCTGAATGCACCTCCTGTCCTCCCCACAGTGAGGCTGTCCCTGCACCCAGACATGTACATCCGGGGCCTTGGCTCGCACCGATACCGCGCCGTACAGCTGCACCTGCACTGGGGAGACAGCAACGAGCCCTTTGGTTCTGAGCACACCATCAGTGGGAAGCACTTCGCTGCCGAGGTGAGTGGGCGAGTACCCGACAGCCCCTGCACTAGCTGGTGCGAAGGTGAGGTGAGGGAGCTCCTGCCTCCACCGGCTGCCCCAGCCAATCCTGCAGCTCCCTGTTGGTTCCTGGTCCTTCCCTTTTCCTTGAACATGCTGAGCTGCTCTCTGTCTCTTCTGCTGAGCGATGCAGCAGGGAAAGCCGGGCTCCCAGGATGGCGCTGTGGGACGAACATTCTCCCTCCGCAGAGCTCATCCTCTGCACAGAGGAGGTCTCGCGGGCTCGCCTGGCTGATGCAGCTCATGCCGCCCCACTGCAGGCTCATGGCTGCCCCCAACTTATTCTGATTTTACATGTTGCCCTATGCACAAATGTCTTTCCTCATCCCCTCATGTCCACTGAGACATGAGTCATGCTTGTCAGCAGGGGATGAACACAGGGCCACTATGCTCCTTGGTCAAAAATGAAGGAATGACACACGATAATGTGTGGGGTGTCATGCCAGTCAGAGACTCCCTGAGGCCTTTGGGTGTCCACATAGAATGGTGCTAGGTCACCCTGAGGTGCTGATCCAAACTGCTAGAGGAAAGGAGGAGAGATAGGGTTTTTTTTTTTTTTTTCTGTACCAGAAGCACGTGAAGGGGTGAGATGGGAGTTGGTCTGTTTTTTTGCTCCTGTGGCAATGAGCTGGGTGTGTGGTTCTGAATATTTACCAAGAGATAAACGCCAAAGGATAAATGCTAGCGATCCGACAGTGGACTGCATGGTAAATGCTGGGGCGACCTTCTCCTTCCTGAGCTGCTCGGCTGCTGGATGTGTCAGGCTAATTACAGGTCTGCTTACCAGTGTGGAGGGCCCCTGATCCTGGCCCAGGAGGATGGCACTTGCCGTGCTGTTCACGCACTTCACAGCAGGCCCTTTCCCTCGAGCTCAGGAGCTGCAATTGCTTCCAGGCTAATTGCAATGTTGAGACTTCTCTCTCTACCTTGTGAGGACTGAAGGAGTTAGGATGTAGGTCTGTAGGCCTTGGGCATTTAAAATAATCCTGCACATTGTACTTTCTGCTATTAAGACACATCATCAGACCAAGTGCTGATGAAGAAGGACTTTAAATGCTGTCAGGAGACATCACGGTGATCCTAAACGACAGATTCTCTAAGGAACATCTGAAAACAGTGGTTCTTCTAGACAGAGACTTTAAAAGAAGGCTCTTAGACCCCTTGGTAGGAAACTTTTTTCGATTTAATCTTACTACATTAAAAGTGTGCAGACAGACCAGAAGCTCAAAGGTCATTGGTAAAAAGAAATAAGGCCTCAAGGCTGTGGAATTTCAGCCACCTAGAATCCTGCTGTCTCCAGTTCATGCTAGGCCACATCAGTGGGCAGTGTGATAGGCTCTGTCCTTTAGGGCAAACGGTAGTGAAGTAGGGACCCCTAAGAAATGCCTGAGGAAGGATCCCATAAAAGAAGAAATAATTTGACATGGTTTTCAATATTAGAGAGGGCTACTTAAAAGTTCAAATGGGGATATCAAACTGTACTCAATCAAACATGCTTGAATTCTATTTATAGACATATAAATGGAAAAATGAAGGAGAGTTAGAGATTAAATACCTCCGAGTTTCAGTCTCAGGGGTACTGCAATAAAAATGCATGTGATATGCATGTAGATATACCTACTAATAAAGTTTTTTTGAAGGCTGGGTGACAACACCTTTAGGGTCACTCAAGGTAGCCTGGCATGGTGGCATATGCCTATAATCCCAGCCCTCAGGCAGGTGAGGTAGAAGGAGGATCACCATGAGTTCAAGTTCAGATTGGGCTACATAATGAGTTCAAGGCCAGCTTGAAACCCTGATTTAAAAAAAAAAAAAAAGGAAAAAATAAAATCCATAGGTCAAGCTAAACATTATCACAGTTGTCTTAATATTTTCCTAGACTTTTTTTGTTTGTTTTGATTATTAGAGACAGGGTCTCACTGTATAGTTCAGGCTGGCCTTAAGCTCACTCTTTAGCCCAGGCTGGGCTCAAACTCATGGTGATCCTCCTTCCTCAGCCTCCAAAGGGCTGGGATTACAGAAATGCATCACCACACCCCTCTTCCTAGACTTCTTAAATCCAAAACTTCTTTTTCTTACTTTAATAATGACAAATAATTTCCCCTCTGAAAAGAAACAATTCGAGAATTTTACTTTATGAGGAGTCTATAGTCTTGTCTTGTGGCCTCTTGAATAGCAGCTGATAAAACCTCTACCAAAGCCGGTTGTGATTTGCTCCCTCTAGTGTATAAACATGTATGTCCCTTGCTGTGTCCATAATAATTAAGTTACAGAGGGAGGCTTCCTGCCCCCCGCCCCCCAGTGCTTCCAGATCCAGTGCACAGGCCAAGCTGGAAGCTGTGACAGCCACTGGAAACCACGTTGCTTCAGGCTCCAGAATAAGTAGGGAAATGAGAAGGGAGAGAGCTCCAAAGTTTCCAGGCTTTTTTTTTTTTTTTTTTTGTGGCTGATATGAAGACCTACCTACCCGGTCACCCACCATCCATCTATCCATCTGTCTACCCATACACTCACCCACTCGTCCTCCCATCCACCATGCCACGCATCCGCTCATCCGCCCTTCCACTCATCCACCCATCCACCCACTCATCCACCTACCCACTTATCCATGCATCCATCCATCCCTCCATCCATCCCTCCACTCACCCATCCATCCACCGATCCATCCATCCACCCACCTACCCATCCATCCCTCCACTCACCCATCCATCCATCCACCCACCTACCCATCCATCCATCCACCCACCTACCTATCCATCCATCCATCCATCCACTCACCCATCCATCCATCCACCCACCTACCCATCCATCC
>PVJA010024904.1:0-31346 GCA_004027025.1 Myocastor coypus
CAAACATGGCTTTAGCGTTACATTGTGCTATAGTCAATATGCTGAACCTTTTGAAGGTTCTTGAGACCAATATCTGATTTATCCTGTGTACATAAGTGTATGGTTTTGCTATTGATGTTTTCTGGTTTGTCTGCTTCCAGTCACTTTGTTGTTTAATCCATAACACCTTCAGCTGTGTTATGCCCTTACGTTCTGGTTTTCTTCTTTAGAGTTCTTATATTAGGGAGACTATACGATATTTACATATATAGGTCTGGTTTATTTCACTAATGAGTATATGTTCAATATACATCCATTTATATATGAAGTCTTCAAACTTATCATTCTTTATAGATGAGTAGTATTCCATTGTATAAAAATACCACATTTTTTTAACCATTCTTCAAATGATGGACATTTTGGTTGTTTCTAAGATTTGGCTATTACAAATTGGGCTGCTATAAACATAGGTGCACAGATATCGCTGTGGTATGAAGTTTCAGTTCTTCTGGGAAAATTCCCAGTAGGTGGATAGCTGGATTGAACGGAACTTCCAATTCTAGTTTTGTAAGGATCCTCCACACTGCTTTCCATAATGGTTGCACCAATCTGCATTCCCACCAGCAGTGGAGAAGGGTTCCTTTTTCCCCACAGCCTCTCCAGCATTTGTTGCTGGTTCATTTCTTTATGATAGCCATCCTTACTGGGGTGAGGTGGTATGTAAGTGTTGTTTTGATTTGCATTTCATGAATAGCTTACGATGGGGAGCATTTCTTCATGTATTTGTAGGTTTGCTGTATTTATTTCTCTGAGAAGTGAGTGGTCATCTCAGATGCCCATTTCTGGATTGGGTCTTTGAATTTTGGGACCCTAATGGTTTTTAGTTCTTTGTAGATTCTAGATAGAAGACCTTTGTCTGAGTACTTGTTAGTGCAAATCTTTTCGAAATTTGTGGGTCGTCTTTTCACTTTGTTAGTGATTTCCTTTGACATGCAGAAACTTCTTAGCCGGAGGAGGTCCCAATTGTTGATGCTTTCAAGTGTTAAACGTGCAATTTGATTTCCGTCCATGAATTTTTTCTTCAGTAGTGATCACTGATACTTTTCTTGAACAGATAGTGGCATTTTATTAGGAACAAAAAAGCCTTGAGAGTCATTCTTTTCCATGCAAAACCTCAGTAAAAGTGATAGTTTCCTTGGGAGAGTAGTGCAGAACTTTTTTTTTATATATATACAGAGATGTGCAGTCTTACAAGAATATCCGATTTTCTTAGTTTCTGGCTGCCTCAGATTCATAGGGAGGTTGCCAAGTACACTGTGCCCTTTGTACACCTAAAAATTTGGTAGGGAAGGACAAAATTCAATAGTGTGAAAACCGAGGCTTTTTCCAGAAAAATCTGCTAAGGGTTTTAGCTTCTTGAGCTCATGGTTTCTGCTTTGGAGTGGATGGCTCTGGAGGGTGCAGCTCAAGCAGCAGCCATGGAAACAGCCATGCTGGGTTGCTCTTGCAATCAGGAGTACTCATCCATAGGAGGGTGACATGACTAACTGCAGGATACAGGGTGACAGTCAAACACTCATTCCAGTCATATCACCCACTGCTTAAGGAGTGGAGCAGCGAGGACCTTACAACTACAGCAAGAGGGATCTCACAGCATGGGTGGCAGGAGGCTTGGCAGCTTCACACGATGATCTCCAAATATCTCTTACTTGCGCAGTTTGGCAGTACAGTGGTGCATGGAGACAGTGTATGGAGCCTAGTTGGAAATATTGGTCTTGGAAACAGGCTATGTAAGGTTAGAATCTTGAGGCCAAGGCTTAAAACAGTGTGATAAAGGCCATGACATTTCCTGAAACACTTCTTTTTTACTGGTCAACAGATGGTGGCTCTACATTTACAGTGCAATCAGGTTAGAGAAGAGGAAAGTATTTAGAGCACTAGTAGAGCCACTATTTGAATAGTATGGAACATAATGGTTTCTTTGGTAACCAAGCCAGGGAGACACCCACACAAAGTTAGAATGCACTGGGCTCATTTCTGCTTCCCTACCCCACCCCCCTAATCCAATGAGATTAAAATAGTATAAAGAGAAAAATGAAATGCAGCAACATTTCATACAAGGAGGGATTTGTTCCCTTGAGAGACTATATTAATGACTTGTCTCTTATGGACAACCAGATAGAGCATATTTTTTGTTATGAACGCCTGTTTTCATGGTCACTGAGAGGGTTTACTCCCTGCCCAGACTTCAGTGATTATATATAGACAGGACACTGAGAAATATGAGACAGAGAAAATGAGAAACATTTAACCCATTCTCTCTTGCACACATTCTGCTAACCAGGCACAGGCAATGTGAATTTGAAAGGAAATGAGTTATCAGATAATGAATTTGAAAGGAAATGAGTTATCAGATAAGAATAATTTCTGTGCTTGCTGATAAAGTTTCAAATCTTTCATTTGAATGAGGGTTTTAAAATGTCAAATGATGGAATTTACACGTAAAATGTTGAAAGGAAAACTCCCCCTAGATTTATAGTGCTGTCTAGCAAAATTTTTCTGTGGTGATGAACATGATTTCCATTTGCACTATTGAATGTAGAAGCCTCTGGCCACATAAAGTTGCTTAAATTTAAATTCTGATAACTGACAATTTAATGTAAAATTGTGTTTAAATTAAATATCCAATTGTATCTAGAGACTATTACATTTGAGAGTACAATTAGAAGTTCACAAAGTATGGATTGTTGCTAATAGTATAAAATCACAAAATAACAAATTTGCCCTCAATATTTCATTATCCAGTTTTCCTGGTGTTAGCCTTACTCATATGTAAGCCACCCCACAGGTTACCAGAACCATCATTTACTTTATTGTGGTAATAGTGCTATATTGTGCAATCTGCAAAGATTATTCCTTAATTCATGAAAATTTCCAGTGGGACACGTAAGGAGCATAGATATTTAAATGTATATTTAAAAAAAAACCCTAGTCCGAAGTGTAAATTATGAGAAGCAAAGGGAATTCTGGGATCTCAGTGTTACCTTCTTTGGCTGTTTTTGGCCCTTTAAGCAGGAACTTAAGTCTTTTGTCATGTCAGGGTAAAACATTCCTCAAACACTCTGGGATTTAAAAAAAGAAATTACAATGTACTGTTACAGATAGAATACTGTTTGATTAACATTAGGTTTAAACAGCTAAATATTTATTTCCTTCTTTTTCTACAGTGAGACTTTGGACTGTGCTTTCCTCTTGGGTAACTAAGATAATTAGAAATGTGCTACTTGAGTAGAGTAGCAAATTAGCACTAACTTTTGTTTGCCTCCATTTTTCATGCTTCTTGCAGGGATATAATAGACTGGTTTTATATTTTAACATTTCTTTATACGTCACCCTCATAAGAGTGACCAGTAGCATAGCAATGTGCTCACTGAAGATCCATAGGAATTTGGGTGCTCCATGGAAGCCACTTTGCATGCTACGGATATTTGCAAAGTACCTAATAGGGGTCGGCAGGTGTGCTTGAGATCTTGGCTAGAGAGTCAGCAAAACCACAGGAGTCCAATTCTTAAGTTTAAGGAGAGTACACACATTAGCCAAATAATCAAGACAACCTATTTTATTCTTTGGAAAACAGATATATATATATATATATATATATATATATATATATATGTGGTAGAATGTGGTATAGTATTGTGTAATAGCTAAGATATGGAATCAACTGAAGTGTCTACCTGAAGATCGATTTCTTTTTGCATAGATGTTTCTTTATTAGCATATATTTGCAATATATAACGCTTACATTTCTTAGAGTTGGTGCATGTACAGAACACATACCAATTCCCTTCTTCATCCCCTTTTCCTTATCCCCCTTCCCTTCCCCTTTTGATCCCCTCCCCATTGGAGAAATGTCTATCACTCAACTTCCTGTTGTCTGTCTCTTATTTTGCTCTTTGTTTATAATTTCAGTGTCTCATATATGAGAAACCATATGAAATTTAACCTCGCATGTCTGTTTTGATTTCAGTTAATATTATGGTCTCAAGGTGCACCCATTCTCCTAGAAATGACTCCAGTTTTTCTTTCTTTATGGCAGAGTACCATTCTACAGTACATAAATACCACATTTTCTTTATCCATTTGCCATTAGAGAAATGCAAATTAAAATATCACTGCGAGTGAATCTTATCTTAGGAAGAACGTCCATCATAAACAAATCAAATAATAACAAATACTGGAAAGGCTATGGGGAAAGCATATCCCTTGGTTGGATACATAGATACATTGTTGGTGGGAATATGAACTAGCAAAGCCACTGTGGAAATCAGTATGGAGAGTCCTCAAAAAAACTGAAATTAGAAATTCAGCTCTTTCCAGCTCTTTCCCTTCTAGATATCTTCAGCATGAGTTATAGTCATCATAGAACACTGATACATACATGCCAATGTTTATAGTAGTACAATTTATGATAGCTATATCTTGGAAATGGTCTACAACAGTCCCCTGTAATTTAGATTGTGAATATATCAGATGCCATGGAGGGAGAAGAGGTGCCCAGGCTTGTAGCAGGGAGAATTTACACAGACATATGATTCAACTTTTGCTGTGTGAAATGGGAGTCAAGAGCCAAAGGGTGGGTGGGAGTAAATTTTCTTTTTACATTTTTTTTTCTTTTGCAGAGCCAGGGAATGGACTCAGGATCTTGTATTTGCCAGGTAGGCACTTGTGCCCCTGAGCTATCTTCCCAGCACCCGGGTGGGAGTAAATTAAGTTAAGGGCACAAGGACAAAAACATTCTAAATAGAAAGAGCGGTATATGCTGAAGCTCTGAGGTAACATGGATATGATAGTTATGGGAGGATTAAAGAGAGCTTTTTTTTGTCTTTTTGAGACAGTGTCTCGCCATGCAGCTCAGGCTGTCCTTGAGTTCACTTTTGTAGCCCAGGCTTGTCTTGAACTCACACTGACCCTCCTGCCTCAGCCTCCAAAGTGCTGGGATTACAGGCATGCGCCACCATGGCCGGCTAAGAGAGCTCTTCTGAAGGAAACTTAGAGAGGAAAAATAAGGGAGGTGCTTGATAGGATTGGAAGTATTTTCCCCCACCAGGGACTACACCCAGTGTCTTTGCATTCAACTATATCCCCAATTCTCTCTTGTAGTTTGAATTTTGAGACAGGATCTTGCTAAGTCACTAAGTTACCCAAGTTGGGCTTGAAATTATGACCTTCCTGGCTTCCAAGTACTGGGATTACATACCTGTGCTATGATGCCTGGATATCTGCATGCAAACTCACCTATAATTTTTACATTATGAGCAATGAGCACTAGTAAAAAGTTCCTATTTGTGAGAGGTGTATCCCATGGCAGATTCCTGATTTCAAAACATCACATTGGCTGATCTTGGAGGGTATAGAACAATTTGGATGTTTTCTATAGCCATAGGTGGTGAGAAGCTAGCTTAGATTTGCAAAGACCATGTTTTCTTCTTATATTTATTTTAAGACTATTGGGAAGCATTAGAACTTGAACTTCACCACGTTCTTCATGTCTAAACTCTTGGCCTGGTGGATTGCTCTTACTTTTCAGGTAGAGCTAATCTCAGCAATGCTGAGTGGTGGAGAGTGAGGATGTTCTGAACTACAGTACTGTACAAATAATTTCTGCAACTAGTGACGTTAGCATCTTAGGGTCTTTTCTGTTTTTCTTATTTTTTTGGTAGCTTTCTTCAGAAAAGCTAGACATTGTTATTACCTTTTCACTTTGATGTATGGAATACTTCAACATTCATTGACTTGAAAGCATTATTTCAAATTGTTGTTCTGCTGACATTTTTGTCTTAATGTGTTGCAGGTTTTCTAGATCAACCAGAAATCTAATACAGGGATTTCTGTAGTAATGCATAAAATATAATTTTAGGTGCCTTATATAATGAAAAAGTAAAAAAAAATCAGGTTCTGTTATACTTTTTAATGTGTCTATTATATTTGTTTATTCTGACTCGATTATATTTATTTACACACACATATGAAGCTCTTTTTTTCCTTTTTTATTGTTTAAATTTAACATGAGTTATATTACATATTTTCATCATCAGATCAGTTTAGATTAATACATATAGGTATATAAGCTTGATCAAACAATTAAACATTAACCCTTCTAAATCAACATTATTATTTTTTTTTCTTTTCCCTTTCTTTTCTTTGAAAGTTGACATATTGCATATTGTCCTCACAATCATTCTACAGAGTACAGTGTGTGGGCATGACCCACCTCCCTATTGATGTTGCTTAGAAAAAAAAAGGAAAAGAATATACTTCTCTTTGGACTAAGAGGAAGCAGGTACATATACAGCCAAATGTTCTGCAATTGCAGTGGGCCACCAGTGAAGCTTGTGATGTTGGAGGCTATTGAATCTAAGCCTCCTAAAGCTCGTCTCACCAATCTAGCTCTGTGTTTCATGCGTTGTAATTAAGCATTTTTTCCTACTCCCTCACATTTGCCTTTGCCTCATTATCATCTTTCAGATGAAGTAGAATCATAACTTCCTCCTAGAGGACTTCTCTGAGCTTTCCCCTTCTTATATGCATCTGTGCTCTGTGTCATGCATGTAGGTTCCATGTTCTCCTCTGCTGTTTGGCTACTGTCTTTCTGCTGGGTTTGAAGGCCTCTAGGCACTTTAACTTTGTGCCTATCTTCCCTCACCTCCTGTCTCAGGAGTCCTCAACACAGTACCTGCTCACTATTTTCACATGAATGAATAATCCAGAAATATCCTTGAGGGAGGTCAAGGTCAAGGTCTTCTTTTGGCTCCCACTTCCTTTTTTTTTTTTGTATTTTAGGGAAGGTTCTACAGGGTGTTGAGGGTCTCACTATTCGATCAGATTCATAGTGATCCACCTGTTTACAGCCTCCAAAGAGGTGGGATTACAGGTATGTGCCACCACAAACAGTCTCAATTACTGTTTCAGTGTGCCCCATGGACGGAGCTGGCACAGCAGACCCAGGGATTGAACCCCTGGCCCCTGTGCTTGCTTGCAGGTGCTTTAGTCCGCTGAACTATTTGGCTGGCCCTAAGGTCTTCTTTCGTTTTCCATGTCTGACTTCCTTATTTCTCCTCATGTGTAAAGAATTGATGTAAAAGTCATCAGTTATTGATTTCAGCCATGTCACATGTAATTTTCAGCATAGATATTAATATTCAAATGAACATATATTAAACATGGTCTATTTCAAATGAGAACACAAATATAGAAGAACATAGTCAAGATAGTGCAGAACACAGGTGCTGAAGCCAAATTGTTAGGATTCCAATCATGACTCTTGGGTTTGCTATCACCAGGTAACCTCTTTGCTCCTCATTTTCTCCATGTATCATGTAAACAAACTACTTCAAATAATTGTTATGAGTGTTAAATAAGTTAACTTACTTAAATCACTTATAGTAATACCTTGTAAATCTATTAGCTATGATTATTTTGTGGTTATTTTGAAAGCGACAACCATGGCATATTCATTAAACATTTAGAGCAGAAATGCTAAGTTCATCATTGATTTTACTAAATTAAAAATAAATTTACAGCATTCTCGGTTTATGGTTTTGCTCAATAAACTGAGTTGAATTTTTTCAGTTCCCACATATTAGTATCATACCGGATGATAAAGGATTTAGTTGGTCTTCTCACTAAAGTGTGTTATAAACTCTGGAAAGGTAGCGACAACTTGGAATAGTGAGTTCATGTCTATAGCATCAAATAATCTGAGAAACGGAAGAAAGGTTGTGAGCATCTCTGCAAGGCTACTGAATTAGACTCCCCAGGAGAAGTAAGTGGGTTTTGGGGGGGCTGCTGAAGCTGAGACAATAGGTTTATGTGTAACATATATTTTTCACTTTTTATTGGGAAAAATATATGCAAAAAGACACATATAAGTGTGCAAATTGAATTCTCGTGAGTGAATGCACCTGCAGAACCCACCCCCAGATGAAGAAACAACACAACCACCAGCCTAGAATCCTCGCCAATCGCTAATCTCCCAACTAACTACCATTCCGTCTTTTAACACTGTATTTTAGATTTGCCTGTTCTTGTACTTTATTTAGATGGAATGATACCGTATATATTCCTTTCTGTCTGGCTTTTCAATTTTATGAATATTAGAGGATTCCATATTGCTGTATATAATTATATGTACTTTGTTCATATATCGTACATTGTTCCACTGTATGAAAATGTGTTAACCATCTTATTGTTGATTACTTGGTAGTTTCTGGTTTGGCATTACTGGTGTGTAGTTGTGGGCATCCTGATGCACCCTCTGGTGCACATAGGTGTGATTTTCTGCTGGCTGTATGCCTAAGAGTGAAATTGCTGGATCATAGTGCACATAATTGTTCAGCTTTGGTAGATTTTATGTTTATTTCTTATGTGTTCAAGGTGATTCAGATTCCTAGCCAAGCCTGAGAGCCACTGATATGCAATATCTGTGCAAAAGAATGGTTTAAAGGCATACTATCAAAGCTTGAATGAGCTCATAAAAGATGTAATATTTAAGAAGATAAACTACAAGGATCATCCACACAGCCTCACAGATAATGCCAATATCTATAGCTTGCCTTTTCCTTAGGGGTCAGGGTGAGTGCGTTAATGTCAGATTCTGATTCTGTCATTTTCTTTCCTTCCTTACTTCAGTCCTGATTTCTCTTAGGTTCAGCAAAATGGAGTGAAAACCAAAAACTGGGACTGAGGAAAGGCATTGCCAAGCACTGTTAATTATTAATGAAATGAATTTGCATCAAACCAGAGGGGATTAAAGTGGCTTAAAATGAATAGCAAATTCTTGATAAGGCTTTTCCTATTCTCAGGTGACTGGAATGATGCACTCATGTTGGAGCACATTAATTGAATAGAAGCATTGCTCCCCTCAGTGTAACTCAGAGCTGGATGTAAGCCCGGCCTAGGGACAGCACGTTCTTAAGCAATTTTTGCTTATGTGGCTATCATAAAATGAAGTGGCATGAGTAAAACATGCCTGGCCTAAAAAATGTTTAAAGATACCTCAAAGCAAAATGGCTTTTCATGTGCCACCACAAGCATTGGGAAGAGAAAAGAACCTTGTTATATAGTGTCAGACTTATCTCAGTTCAAACCTCAGCTCGTCTTGGTCAGCTGTATGACTTTGGGCAAGTTAGTTAAGCTCCCAGAGCCTCTGATTTCTTCATCTATAAAATGGGATAATCATATGAACCTCAAGGCACTGCATGTAAGAGCTCACAGTAGACACCCAGTAAATAGTATTTATTATTGCATGTGGTGCTGTGAGAGATACTGTTGAGAATATAACTCTGTGGTAGAAAATAGCAATGGAGAAAAGGTGGCGCTCTAGAAGCTAGCCTTCCAACAGATGGCAGGCCCATATTGAAAACGGAAATGTTTCCTGCTGCTGCAGATCCAAAGCAGGTCTTTGAGTCTGTGTAAAATATAGAGAGATTGGCTACCAGAATTTGCTGTTAGTTCATTATATACACAGGCATCCACAGGGACACAAATGTTCTCAGGAAGTATAGAAAACTAACTTATGCTGAAAGACTGGTAACAATGTCAGGGTAGCTCAGTGGTGTCTTCTGGACACATCACTGTTTATGCCACGAGGTTCCTTTGCAAAGTATTATCCTCACTACAAGGATACTTACAGAGATGGACAGGTTCTGTTCCTTGTAATTCTAGTGCTCTTTGACTATAAATCATTAGATCATGGATGAATGTGCAAACTGGGCCCCTTTAGTCAATTATGATCACCTTTTAAGATTTAAATGAAATGTTATCATTTAGGTAATCCTTTCCCTAACCAGTTAGGTCATTAGGACAGAATTGACTTAAATAGGGTTGTGCCATCTTGGGAGGGAGCTAATAGGCATGGGAATACATTGGCTATTCTATCTGAGTTCTAGAAGTCAGATATGAAAAGACAAATGGTAACAATAGTGCTTGCTTTAATGAGTGCTTATTTTATTGAGGCATCAAGATGAACACTTCTTTCTGCCTGAACTTTTCTTTTTTTCTTTTTTTTTTGTCTTCTTGAGAGAGGGTCTCACTATGCAGTTAAGGCTCGCTTGAACTAACTTTTGTAGCCCAGGCTGCTCTCGAACTCACACTTATCCTCCTGCCTCAGCCTCCCAAACGCTGGGATTACAGGCGTGTGCTACCAGGCCCCGCATTGCCTGAACTTTTCTGATAGCACATTAAAGAAGATATAAATATTATCCCACTCTAGACATGAAAAACATGGAAACTTCACTGAATTCAGTGACTTCTCTAACTTGATCTAAGCCCAGAGCTTATTTATTGTTTCTAATGTCACACAAAGCCTTACCTATGTTCACAGCCTATCTACACTGGTGAAAAATAATGCCACTATGGAAGATGGGCTGGAAGCTGCCCTTTTGTTTAGTAGAAACTATGATCACAGTGAATAAGGTATCATTTTTGTATATATTCTATGTATGTGATGGTTTAGATTGTACTATTTCAAGTTGTGAAAATATTCTTGTTCAACTGATAGCAAGTCACTTATTTTGTGATTAGAATGTCATGCTTTTGCATTTAAACAACATACAATTACATGAAAGAAATTCCTGTAGCAACACTAGTAGTCCCAGGACCATATAATAAACATGAAAAGTTCTTAGTGTTTTACAAGGTGACCAGCTCATTAACTGTTTAGTTCAAATATCCCTTATGTTTTATGTAAGTGTTGGATCAGAACATAAGAGAACTTGTGCTGTAACTCAGTGGTGTCCCAAACTTTCTGTTCAAGGCAATTATAAGGCAACAGAGGAAAGGGATCCATGATATAGTTTGCCTAAGGAGAGTCACCTAGTGAGAAAATATTCTCTCAGGCTTTCACAGAGAGCAAACTGGTCAAACAATGGCCATGACTCATTCAGATGGCTGACACTGACAAAAGTTCTATGAAGTGCTGTAGATGGTTTCAGTGTAAATCCTGAGGGGATCTGGCTGACCTTGTCAGGTACAAAAGTCACATTTTTGTTATGTAGCTCTTGCTTTAACTGGGTCTTAACTATCCAGCAGAAAAGTTTAACCATGAGGTACAAAAAGTAAAGCCATATTGATATGCTGAGCTATAAAAGGCTCAAGTCAATAGCTCCTGACATTGCCAGTTCTGCTGATAACCCACCATGATTATGGACTATTGGACTGTACATACAACTACTTTTGTTGAGTTCAATGAGAAGAAATATTTGTGCTAATAATGTTTAGAAAAGTTATATCTGCATCTTGTACCTGAATAACTGCTATGAAGACAAATATATGTATCACATTAATTATTGTGGCTGTCCTACTAACCTATTTTGAAACTGACTTATTGTTATTTCTTTCTCGTTAAAATTAATAAAATAAAAAAATTATGTTTTAAGGGGAAGTTAAGGAACCCCTAGGAATTTAATTTGTACCCAAATTCCCTACAGAAAAATAAGAGATTGTAGGCTCAGAATTTAGCATCACAAATCAATCATCCACCCAAATTCTTGATACTGAAAAGAAATAACCTCTGGTGCATAATTTACCTACTTGATCTAATATTCGAATTGCATGATTTTTGGTGTTAGATTTGCAGACAATTCAATAATACCAACAAAGCTTTTAACATCTTAAGGCTGGTAGATTTCTATCATTCAACAAATTGGTATTTTATAACTATTTTGTGTGGACATTTGGTTCCATTCTGAAGACACTGACTGGGACATCCAGAGTTTACACGGGAAAATGTACAGCTAGTGCATTATGTGGGGCTGGGGTGGCACAAATAGCAAACAGGTGGAACATTGTGGCTGTGATCCATGCAGCTGGGCTTTGTTTCAAAGAATAGCCCTGATGTCTCAGACTCTTATCTGTCAGTTCCCAGTTACTTCTCTAAAGGACACCTCGAGAACTGAAGGAGCATGTACCCAGAACTCTGTAGAACAGAGCTCTCAAAGAATGGACAGTAACAGCATCTCCTGGGAAACTGACGGAACACCTTGGCCCATGCCCTACTGCTGCTGCTGCAGTTTAACAAGATTGAGACTCTGTGTTCATCAGTTCTCCAGGCTCTTCTGACTCTGACTCATGCCTCAGCTTGAGAGTCACTGCTGTAGACCAATATTATAGCATCCCACTGGGTAAAATATGGCACATGTGGCAGTTAAATTGTTTTCTGCATTTTCTTTCAGGATTGTGGAACAGGACTTGTAGCAAATATCAGATTTCTAGAGACTGGCTTACCTGAAGCTGAATTACTCAAAGCAGGAAAATGTAATTTTATATCTCTTTTCATGCTGGTTACCTTGCCCTTGACCTATGAATTCATTATTTTTTCTAGTTATTTTCTTTGAAATTGTTTTCTGAGCAGAAACATTTTGTTGAAAAGTGCTCTTATGAGTTCACCATGTGAGATTCAGGAGGAAAGATCAGCACTAAATGAGAGAAAATGTAATTGTTCACTGAAGATAACATTCCTTTGGGGGGAAAAGTCACATTTCCTATCTCTTTTGTTCATTTGCCATTTTCACTAAACTGAGGCAAGGGTCAATGCTAAGCTTTCTGCTCCTTACTGTGTAACTGTAGGGAAGTTTCTTAACCTTTCTGTGTTTTAGCTTTCCCATCTGTGTAATGGAATGGGTATTACTATACCCTGCAGGATGATTCTGATGACTATATAAACACAGGAAACCAGTAGTGAAGCTGACATTTATTGCTGACAAATACACTTTTTTCCTATAACTTTCCATTATATCAATAAAATGACTCATACCTTTGTGGTTACCTTTTCTTTTCTGGATTATGTTGAAACAGAAGACGCATTGATTCCACTAAAATAAAGAAAACTAAGCCTTATAAAAGGTTGCATTCAAATTAGCTTTACTATTACTATCAATAATTCTTTTTTTAGCCAGGCGTGGTGGCGCACACCTGAAATCCCAGCACTCGGGAGGCTGAGGCAGGAGGATTGGTGAGAGTTCGAGACCACCCTGGGCTACAAAACTGAGCTCAAGGCCAGCCTGAACTGTAAAACGATACCCTGTCTCAAAAAGAAAAAAAAAGTAATTATTTTTTTTAATGAGCAGAACATATTTATTAAGGGAAAGAAAGCTTCTGTCTAAGAGAGGGACAGGAGGGGGCATCCCGATTGGATGACCCCCAGGAAATAATTCTTACAAATATATAATATTTAGAAACTGAGGATAAATGTAGGATCAGAATGTGTTGCCAACCAAGGGGATTATGGAGCTTCTGAAGTGATGAGCTAAAGACCACCATATCAGTTCTACGGAGGACACACTTTATCTTTTTGAGACAGGGTTTCCTTATGCAGTTCAGGATGGCTTTCAATTTACCTTGTACCTCAAGCTGGCCTTGATCCTTCATCAGCTTTCTGAGTGCTAGTATTACAGGCATATACCATGTGTTCAATGGGGACCCTTGTTTAAAAAGCAAATTCAAGGTTTCCATCACCGAATTTCCACAGAGGAGACATTCAAGAAGTGTGTACAAAGTCCAAAACCTATCTCATGCTTTTCTTCCTTGATGTGGCTGAGGGGCCAAGTTAGAACCATGTTCCGACTGTATGTAGAGTCAGGTTAGGGAACCACGTTTTTCTTTTTTAAAATCAGTACATGTTTGTAGTACACAATGAATACATTTATCATGGCCACTCTGTACAAGGACTCACTTTAATTCCTTTTACACCCTTTCCCCTTGTCCTATGCCCTGTCACATTTTGGTTAGCCACTTCTGAAATGGAGTGGGAGTTAATCTCTCTTTTTCTCTCTGTCTTTATTTCTGTCTCTGTTTCTCTGTCTCTCTTTGCCTCTCTGTCTCTGTCTCTGTCTCTGTCTCTGTCTCTGTCTCTCTCTCTTTCAGTTGTCCTGTCTTTCAGAATAAAACTTTCAGACCTTAACTCCTATTGGCCATAACCTACATGATCTAATTATGAAACAGGAACAATTCAAACAAAATTGTCTCTAGCTTTCTAACTGCTGAGTTTATTGCTTTATAAAAAGTTTTGTTTCATCATTGCTATAATTATGGTGATAATTCTTTGAGCACCAAAAGTGGCCGAGAATTTAGATGAATACAGCACTGTCTCTAAAACAAAACTCCTGCCTTTGCTGTTCACTTCTTCTACTTTTAAGCTTTTGAGTCTCTTGGCTTTGTCTCTCCTGACTCCACACTAATCTCAGTCATGACAGTAGAACGTAATGTCTCTAATTTTCCCTACATTATTCCCAGGGATAGAGAACTTTCCAAAGTTTTTGTCCCCAAAGATGTATCAGCTTCAACTGTAGAGATCTAGAGTAGCCTGCACTTTACACCTTCACAGGGTGAGGGAGGAAGGGGTTAGACCTCAGAAGGTGTGATGAAGAACTTTTCCTTCACCTATCATCTGTGTTTTCTTCATTATATTTCCCGATCACAAAGTTGCCCTGAATCTTCCTTCCCTTATTTTTACCCAGCTTCCCTGCAAAGCCCTTTACTCCTGCTTTGCCACCCACTTTGATTTCCTTGCTCATTTTACAACTTCAAGTTTCCTCTTTTAAAAAATGCATATTCATCACTCCTCATGCTCTTCTAGGAAGACTGGCATATATACTTTGCTTCTATACACAGAAATAGAAACACAACCATAAGGATTTTATGATGGACAATTTGGGAAATGAGAAGAATAAGTGTACTATATTCACTTTTTAAAAATATGGTTTACTTAGTTTTATTTAGCTACTTTTACAGTGCATGTATATTGTATCAAGTGCCTGTAGTTTCAACTCCATTCTCATATATAAAGTTTTAAAACAACATTCATCATACCAAAATACCAAATTTAGTGTTGGGAATGTCCTTATCCTGTATTAGTTTAACATTAGGTGGCCTGTAAGACATTTCTTTTCTTTCTTTTTTTTTTTTTTTGGTAAATAGCAAGACAAAAAGAATTGATGGTGTGTGTACACCAATTTACATAGGTTTTGAAAAAGATTTTTTATCTTGACATAATTACAGACCCCCAAAAGTAATACATAAAGTCCTATAAATCCTTCCTCTAGAAACTACTAATGGTAACATCTTATACAGCTGTAGTATAATATCAAGTTAGGAAATTGACACCGTGATAACATCCTGTTTATGTCTCATCCTTGTGACTTTCATTTTTTTGTGTGCATGTTTCTATACATTTTAATTCTATGTATAAATTCAAGTAACCACCAGCCCAATCAAGGTGAACTACTATTTCATAAAAACAAAGTGACTTCATGATGCATCTTTATGGTTTATGTTCTGGTAATAACAAATCTGCTGTCCATCTCAATCATTTTATCATGTTGAGAATATTATGTAAATAAAACCAATGCAACCTTTTTGGAGAAACTTTTTCATTTAGCATAATGTAGCATCTATCTAGGGTACCACACATGCTGATCGCCTATACCTTTGTGTTGCTGGTTCCTTTGTGTGGATAGACCAGAATTTAACCATTCATCCACTGGAGAACTTTGCGTTGTTTCCCATTTTTGCTGTTCTGAAAAAAGTTACTATGAAAATTCATGGGCAGGTTTTTATGCAAGTATAAGTTTTAATTATTTGGACTGATGGCCCAAGGGTCAGATTTCTAGATCATGTTAATTGCACATTTATTTTTCCTTTAGTCTGTCAAATTGTTTTTCAGAGTGACTGTACTAGATTTTATTCCCACCAGTAATCTGTTAGAGATCCAATTGCTCTACCCCATGCCAGAAATTGGACTTTCAGTTTTTCAAAAAACTTCCCAAGTCTTTTAGGGATGTAGTAATATCTCATTCAGGTTAAAATTTGCATCTTCAATGGTTCATGAAGCTGAACATCATTTCATGCATTTATTTACCATCTTTGTCAGTGAAAGTTCTTTGCTTTTTCTAATTGGACAGTTTTAGGTATTGAGTGTTTCTTTAAAAAAAAGTTGTCATAAAACATGTACTGCTCAAGGGCTGGGAGATAGCTCAGGGGCACAAGTGCCTGCCTGGCAAGTGCAAGGTCCTGCATTCAATCCCTGGTTCTGAAAAAACAAACAAATAAACAAACAAATTAACTATCTAACTAACTAACTGACTAACTAACTAAAACATGTACTGCACAAATGTGTTACTTAGGGTCAACCAAATAGCCCAGCAGATTACAGAGACTGCAAGGGGGTTCGATCACCAAGGCCTGCTGTGCTGGTCCTGCTCCCCTAGGGCACGCTGAGACAGCAACTGTGACTGGAATGGTGGCGCACCCCTGTAATCTCAGCTCTTGGGAGCGGATCACAGGTGGATCAGTATGAGTCTGAGTAGTGAGACCCCAAACATCTTATAGACCCTTTGCTAAAACACAAAAACAAAACAAAAAACCCAAAACCAAAAATGAATGTGCTATATTAACCATTTCAAGTGTATTCTGTAGCAGTAATAATATCTGCAATTTTGTGCAACCATTACCATTATTTCCTAAGTCTTTTCATGACCTCTAATGGATACTCTGTCGCCATCAAGCATTAACTCTCCATTCCTCATATCCATTACCCTTCAAAACTTTTTTAAAATGATTATTTATTTATTTATTTATTTATTTATTTATTTAATGCACTACCTTGCTGAGCAACTCGGACTTTCCAGTGCTGGGATTACACACATGTGCCACCATGCCTGGTTTTGTTGGCCAGCACAGGGTGCTTGGGATTCTGGGGCCAGTACAGCATGCAGTACCAGGTATTGAACCTGGGTCCTTGTGCTTGGCAGGCAGGCACTTAGACTGATGAACTATCTCTAGAAGCCCAGCCCTTGAAAATTTAATTGGCTTTCTAGCTCTACCAGTGTTCCTATTCTGGGTATTCCATATAAATGAGATCACACAGGAGTTGTCTTTTCGTGCCTGGTTTATTTAATTTACCATAAAAACTAGACATTCTCATATATTGTAGCATGTATCAGAAGTTCGTTTATTTTTATGACTGACTAATATTTCATTGCATGGATATAACTCATTTTGCTTGTCTATTCATCTGTTGATGACTATTGACTTTCAGCTTTCTTCTTTTGGCTACTTTAAATAATACTTTTATGAGTATTTGTGTACAAGAACCCATTTGAATTTCTGTTTCCAATTCTCTTGGCTATGTGCCTGTAAGTGGAATTTCTGGGTCGTATAGTAATTTCATATTTAATTTTCTTTCTTTTTTTTTTTTTGTCTTTTTGAGACAGGGTCTCGCTATTTAGTTGAGGCTGGCCCTGAGTTCACTTTTGTAGCCCAGGCTGGTCTTGAACTTGCACCAATCCTCCTGCCTCAGTCTCCCAAGTGCTGGGATTACAGGCGTGAGCCACCATGCCTGGCTCATAGTTAATTTTCTAAAGCAATTGTTTCTCAAATATGATACTAAAAATATAAGAAACAAAACATATGCAGATGAATTACATTCAATTAGAATTAAATGAGAGAATTGCAAATCATGAAGAGTTCATTATTCAGAATATGTAAAGAAGTACAACTAAAAATTATAACCCAATTTCAAAAGTAGGCTAAGAACATTGGTAAGTATTTCTCTAAAGAAGTCATGCAAGTATCTAAAAGTGCATGAAGAGCTATTTAATATTTTAATCATAAGGGAAAATGCAACTCAAACCACAACAATATATCACTTTCCCTCTGATAGAGATAACTACAATCTTAGTTTTAAAAATAAAATAAATACAGGGGGCTGGGGACATAGCTCAGTAGAGTTAGCACTTGCCTGACAAACTCAGGGCCCTCAGTTCAATTTCCAGTACCACAAAAGATAATAATAATAAAAATAAAATAAATATTGACAAGGTCATGGAGAAATTAAGATCCTATATTGTCGTTTATATAGTTAATACTATATTCTAGATGTTGGATACAGGTATCACAATTATTTTCTCATTATGTAAGGTTAACATTTTTAGATTTATGAAAGTATTGGAAAATGTTGAAAACTCTAAAGAAGATATATTTCAGCTGAAATCTACAAATATTAAATTTTAAATTGGAGACAAGGAATTTTTCTCTGATTCTATAGTGTTTTCTCTTGAATTTTCCTTCCTATCATTATGGATTATTTCAGTCTCTCATTTTTTAAAAATTACTGTTAATAAGAAATAACAATATGATCATTTCAAAACACATTAGCAGTACATTTGCAGTAATTCACACACTGCATATTATTGTCCTCATAATAGTTATACAGAGCACAGGGTTTGGACATGATACATTTTCCAATTGATATTGGTAAGGAAAAAAAAAAAAGGAAAAATTTCTTCTTTTGAACTGAGAGGAAGTAGTTGTATCCATACTCCAATGTTCCATAATTGCATTGGGTTACTGGTGAAACTGGCCATGTTGGAGGCTGTTGATTTAAGCCTGTTATAGCTCATCATGCTAATCTAGCTCTGCATTTTATGCCTCGTAATTAAGCTTTTCCACTGGGTGATCAAGGACAAGTTAAAGCAAGACCTGCATAACAAAACAATCATCTTTTGTATCTTCCAAGGTCAAATCCCATCAGGATTAACTTTGGAACCATGTACAGTGCTTTGTAGAAATGTTGTCAGTGTCAGCCTTTGGGACTAGTCATGACCATTGCTTAACCAGTTTGTTTTCTCTGAAAGCCTGAGAGAATGTTTTTTCTCTAGGTGACTCTTCTTAGACACACTATACTTCATTTATCCCTTTCTTCTGAGGTCCCATAATCTTCTTGGCCAGAAAATTTGGGACACCACTGAGTTATAGGATGTTACAGCACAGGTTCTCTTAATGTCCCGAGTCCTCACTGACCTTGAAGGGATAGGGCCAAAATGTTGGCTATACTCTTAGCTCTTCTTTTTCTCCAATTTTTGGTCTGCTAACTTATGTTCTGAATCCTCCAGCAGACAAGTTTCATGATACTATTACTCTATAACATAGGTAATTGAGCTTAACTTCACTGTCTTTCTGAATATCAGACATCTTTGACTTAGCTTGAAATTGGTATTTTTCATCAATCATTGATAGTCTGATAAATCTCTACAGAATAAGATAAAAGCAGTTACAAATTTTTATGCAGACATTTAGAAATGCAAGGATGTACAAAACTGTAGCCTATCAAGCCTATGGCATTTTGCCCAGTTTCTTACTCTCAATTAATACCCTTTTTTGTTTTTTTGTTAACCAACTATTTACTTGAGAGTATAGCAGTAACTGAATTTACATTAGAAGCAGCACACATCTAAAAGACCAGAATAAAAAAAAAAAAAGACCAGAATGACAGGCATTCCAAGCATAGTTTTAGTGTTACACATTGTTATCATCAATGTGAAAAACCTTATGAAGGTTCTTAGGACCAATATCTGATTGATTCTGTGTACATAAGTGCATGGTTTTGTTCCTGCTGTTTCTGCTGTTTTCTGTTTCCAGTCACTTCATTGTTTAATCCATAAATCATTGATTTCCATTCAGCTGTGTTATGTCCTTCCATTTTTATTTCTACTTTAGAGTTCTTACACTAGAAAGACTATGCGATATTTACACATGTAGGTCTCATTGATTTCACTTATGAATATATGTTCAGTATACATCTATTTATATATGAAGTCTTTCAGTTTGTCATTCTTTATAACTGAGTAATATTCCGTTGCATAAAAATACCACATCTTTTTCAGCCATTCTTCAAATGATGGGCATTTGGGTTGTTTCCAAAATCTGCTTATTACAAATTGGGCTGCTCTAAACATAGGTGCACAGATATCGCTATGGTATGAAGTTTTCAATTCTTCTGGGAAAATTTCCAGTAGGGAGAGAGCTGGATTGAATGGGATTTCCATTTCTAGTTTTTTAAGAAGCCTCCACACTGCTTCCCATAATGGTCACACCAATCTGCATTCCCACCAGCAGTGGAGAAGGGTTCCTCTTTCCCCACTGTCTTAGTTACTTTTCACTCATTCCTGGGACAAATAACCTGAGACTCAAAATGAGGGCAGGAAAGGTTTATTTAGCTCACAGTTCGTGGAGGTTTCAGTCCGTATTCAGCTGGCCCAAGGCTGAGTGGAACAGGGCAGAGAGCATGCAGTTCATGGCAGCAGAACAGCAACAAAATGGTGGCAGAGGCAGCCAACAAAACAGGGCAGCAGAGCGCAAAAGCCCTAGTCTGTCTTTCTGTCTCTCTTTATATTCCTATCAGGCTTTCTGCCTTAGGATATCAGCCCTAGACCACACCTATAGTCGCAGCCCTACTCAGGCCAATAATCCCATCAGTACTAAAACACATAATCATAGTGACTCATGAGTCAAATCTCAATCTATAGAAGTCCCCGCCCAATGACAATATGAGGCTTTGGGGGGGACAACTAGATATAAACCATAACACCAACAGCTCCTCCAGCAATTGTTCCTGGTTGATTTCTTTATGATAGCCATTCTTTCTGGGCTGAGATGGTATCTCAGTGTTGTTTTAATTTTCATTTCATGGATAGCTAGCGATGTGGAGCATGTCTTCATGTACTTCTAGGCTTACTGAATTTCTTTCTCTGAGAAATGTGTGTTCATCTCAGATGCCCATATCTAGATTTGGTCTTTGATTTTTGAGACCCTAATGGTTTTTACTTCTTTGTAGATTCTAGATAGAAGACCTTTGTCTGAATATTTATTAGTTAAAATCTTTTCAAAGTTTGTGGGCCATATTTTCACTCTGTTGGTAATTTCTCTTGACATGCAAAGAATTCTTAGCCAGAGGAGGTCCCACTTGTTGATGCTTTCAAGTGTTAAACATGTGTTTAGATTTTTGTCCATGAACTTTTTCCCTACTGCGATGTCTTCCAGATATTCTCCCACTTTCTCTTCCAGAAGATTTAATGTTTCTCTTTTAATGTTTAGATTTTTAATCCATTTCGACCTTAGTTTAGTGCATGGTGATAAACTTGGGTCAAGTTTTATTTTTCAGCATGTAGAGAGCCAGTTTTTCCAGCGCCATTTGTTAAAGAGGGTATCTTTCTTCCACTAAGCATGTTTGGCCCCTTTGTCGAAGATAAGGTGGCTGTGTGTGTCTGTATTTGCTACTGCATCTTCTAATCTATTCCACTGATCCTCAGGTCTGTTTTTTTTGCCAATACTATGCTGACTTTATTACTGTAGCTTTGTAGTATAACTTTAGGTCAGGAATTGTAATGCCTCCTGCCGTACCTTTATTGCCGAGAATTGTCTTTGCAATTCTGGGTCTTTTTTGGTTCCAAATAAATTTTTGGAATGAGTTTTCCAGCTCTGTGAGGTATGTCGGTGGTATTTGGATAGGAATTTCATTGAATCTGTATAACAGTTTAGGGAGTATGGCCATCTTCACAATGTTGGTTCGTTCTATCCAGGAGCTGGGAATATCTTTCTATTTTCTTTCTTTCTTTTTTTTTTTGTCTTTTTGAGACAGGGTTTTGCTATGCAGTTGAGGCTGGCCTTGAGCTCACTTTGGTAGCCCAGGCTGGTCTCAAACTCGCACCAATCCTCCTGCCTCAACCTCCCGAGTGCTGGGATTACAGGCGTGAGCCACCACGCCTGGATTTTCCATTTTCTAAAATCTTCTAGGATCTGTTTTTTCAGAGTACTGTAGTTTTCATTGAAAAGGTCTTTTACTTCTTTAGTTTAATCCCTAAGTATTTCATTTTCTTCGCTGGTATCATAAAAGGTACTGTTTCTCTAATTTCTCTCTTGGTTTGTTTATTATCTGTGTAGAGGAATGCTATTGACTTTTGTGTGTTGCCTTTTAACCTGCTATGCTACTGAATTTGTGTACTAGTTCTAGTAGCTTCTTGGTGGAGTTTTTTGGGTCTTCCAAGTACACTATCATTTCACCTGCAACTAATGAGAATTTAGCTTCTTCTTTGCCTATTCTTATTCCTTTTATTTCTCTTTCTTGTCTAATGGCTGTAGCTAATGATTCCAGAACTATGTTGAATAGGAGTGGTGATAGAGGACATTCTTCTCTTGTGCCTGATTTGAGAGTGAAAGACTTCAGTTTTTCCCCATTTAGAATTATGTTATCTGTTGGGTTGTTGTAGATGGCTTTTATCAGGTTGAGGTAGAGGCCCTCTATTCCAATTTTCTGCAGGACATTCAAAAGGAATGAGTGTTGGACTTTGTCAAAGACCTTTTCTACATCAATTGAGATAATCATGTGTTTTTTGGTTTTAGCTCTATTGATATAGTGTACTGGATTTACAGATTTGCGTATATTGTACCATGCTTGCATCCCTGGAATGAATCCTACCTGGTTGTAGTGTATAATCTTCTTGGTGAGTTGTTATATTCTAGTGGCAAGCATTTTATTGAGGATTTTTGCACCTATGTTCATGAGAGAAATTGGCTTGTGTTCTTTTGTAGTTGCATCTCTGTCTGGTTTTGGTATCAGTGTAATACTTGCCTCTAGGAATGATCTTGGAAGGATTGCTTCCTTTTTTATTTCACTGAAGAGTTTGAGGAGTGGTGGGATTATGTCTTCTGTAAATTTCTTGTAGAATTCAGTGGTTAATACATCAGGTCCCAGACTTTTCTTTGTCGGTAGGCTTTTTATTACATTTCGTATTTCAGTGGCAGTTACTGGGTTATTGAGAGTTGTTATATCTTTTTGATTGAGTTTGTGTAATCTGTACTTTTCTAGGAATCTGCCCATTTCATCTTTGTCTTCAATTCTGTGAGAGTAGGTATTCTCAAAGTAGCTAGTTTTGATCCTCTCTTCCCGTTCTGTAGTAATTTTCCCTTTTTCATTCCTTATTGCTTGAATTTGAGTCTTTTCTTTCCTCTTTTTGATCAGGTTAGCTAGGGGCTTATCAATTTTATTTAATCTTTCAAAGTATCAGCTTTTTGATTCACTAATTCTTTGTGTTGTTTTCTTTGTCTCAATTCAATTAATTTCTGCTCTAATCTTTATAATTTCCTCCTCTCTTTGGGAATTGGATTTCATTTGCTCTTCTATTTCTAGCTGATTAAGGTGCTCCATGAGAGTGCTTATTTTTTCCTGTTCTGTTTTCTTAATGTGTGAGTTCAGAGCTATAAATTTCCCTCTACGAACTACTTTCATTGCATCCCACAAATTCCTGTAGGTCATGTTTGAATTTTCATTAAATTGTAGATATTGTTTAATTTCTTGTTTAGTTTCATCTATAACTGACTGATTGTTGAGAAGAGTGTTGTCTAATTTCCATGTATGTCTGTGATTCTTGTAGTTTCTTTTGTCATTTATTTCCAGTTTTGTTGCACTGTGGTCAGATAATATGCATGGGATAATTTCTGTTCTCTTGCATATACTTAAGCATGACTCATGCACTACTATGTGGTCTGTTTTAGAAAATGTCCCATGTTCAGCTGAAGAATATGTGTATTCTGAATTTTTTGGGTGGAACACTCTGTGTATGTCCACTAATTCCAGTTGTGCCAGTTTCTGGTTCAGTTCTGTTACTTCTTTGCTCATTTTTTGTCTGATTGAGCTTATCTTTTTCAGATACGGGTATGTTAAGGTCTCCTCTTAAGATTGTGGTACTGGATATTAGAATTTTCATGCTTTCCCTTATATAACTTGGTGCTCCAGTGCTGGGTGCATACATATTTATAAATGTTACCTCTTCATATTGAAGTTTTCCCCTAACCAATATGTGGTGGCCTTTTTTGTTTCATTCGATCAGTCTTGGTTTGAAGCTTAGACTGTCTGCAAACAGGATTGCTACCCCTGCTTTCTTTTGAGGTACTGGAGCATGTAGTATTATTTTCCATCTTTTCACTTTTAGCCTATGAGTTTCTTTATGCATTAAGTGCATTTTTTGTATATAGCATATTATTGGATTTTGCTTCCTTTTTCACTGTGTCAGTCTATTTCTTTTAATTGGAGAATTGAATCCATTTACATTGATGGTTACAATTGAAATGTATTGACTTACAATTGACATGATTTTTATTTAGTACTCTTTAACCCCTTTTCTCTTGTGTTTAATTGAATACCCTATTTGGTGGGGTCTTTGTGTTCTTCTTGATTTTGTGTTGTTTTGGTCCCTCTGTAAAATATTTTTTAGTATACTGTGTAGGGTTGGCTTTGACGTCATGAAATTCTTTAGTTGTTCCTTCTGATGGAAGTAGTTCACTTCTCCATCACACTTGAAAGAGAGTTTTTCAGGGTATAGCAGTGTGGGCCGAAATTTGTTTTCATAGAGCACTTGAAGCACTCTGCTCCATGCTCTTCTTGACTTCATGGTTTGTGAGGAGAAATTTGCCATTATTCTGATGGGTTTTCCTTTAAATGTGATCTGATTGTTTTCTCTAGCATCTTTTAGTATACTATTCTTCTGCTGAATTTCTGGAATCTTGACTATTATATATCTGGGTATGTTTTTAGTCAGGTTGATGTTTTTTGGGGTTCTGTATGCTTCAGTTACTGTATGTCCAATTGTTTTTTTTTTTTTTTTTTTATATTTGGGAAGTTTTCTGCTATTACTTCTGCCCATATTCTTTTTATATCATTTGTGTCAACTTCTTCTTTGTCATTGATTCCTATTATTCTCACGTTATTCATTTTTACATCATCTTGCAGATGTTGAATTGTTTTTTTTTTTTTCTGCATTCTGGTTGTTTTTAAGAGATTATTTTTTACCTTTTCAGTAGCTTCAATGCTGTCTTCAAGATCTGAGACTCTGTCTTCACTTTCATTCATAAGATTTTGCCAGGTTGTGATTGAGATTTTAGTTTCTTGGACATCTCTTTGAAACTGTTTCATGCGATCTATTTCTTTCATATATTGCTCAGTCAGTGAATCCATTATTTTTCTATTGTCCTCTAATTTTTTATCAATGTCTTCTTTAGTAGTATGGAAGTCTTTTATAGCTATCCTTTCTCTCTCTAGTTCAGAGATTATTTCTGCTCTGTTCTCTTCTGTACCTTTCTGTAGTTGTTCCTCTACTTTAGATCTTATTAATTTAGATATGTCTTTTTAGCTTCAGAGGTTATTTCTGCTCTGGTTTCCTATATATGTTTCTGCAGTTGTTTTTCCACTTCAGAGTCTACTTATTCATGCATTTCTTTTCTTTTCCTTCAGATATTATCTCTGATCTGATTTCCTTTATACTTTTCTGCACTTTTCTTTCTAACTCGGATGCTACTGATTCAGAGATTTTGTCTGCACAATTCCCAGTTTCTTGCATGGTAATGTGTTCTGTTTTGGATGGACTTGTGACCTGGGTTTGAATCTTGCTCGTTGTCTTTATCATTTTTTTTATAGCACTATATCTGCATTTTGGTGGAGTTATGTAGTTAGTGCCTATGGAATTTCTGATTCGGATCCATCAAGCTTGTTCTCCTCCTGACATGCCTGGCTGTGAGTTGGACCTCAGGCAGCTGGCTACCATGAGGCCCCATGCTTCAGGACAGTGGCTGGCCATGTAGGGATGGTGGGTGGCCATATGGGGACTGTGGGTGTAGTTGGGGTTCAGGCAGTTGTCGAGTTGTGGGATGAATTTGGGCTGAGAAAGTTCTTACCTGGTCAATGTAAGCCCTGATTGGGAAGGTGGGTGAAATTGGAGCTCGGGTTGTTGATGAATTATGGGATGGACTCCAGCTGAGTCCACTGAATGGCCCAGTCAGGATGGTGGCCAGGGTCCAGGCTGGAGTTCAGGAACGGTGTTTGGTTCTGGGCAGAATTCAGGATGGCAGGTAAGGTCGAGGGGCTGGAGTTTGGACCAGACACCAAGCAACCAGTTGGAATGGTGCATGGGACCCAGTCTCTCTCACTTTTAATACATTTTTATTTATCTTTGAATTGATTACCTACTATAGCTTTGTACTTAAGGAAGTCAATATAATTCAGTGAACTGAAAAAAACATTGTAGTATACCAGGCTTATCCACGAGAACTTAAATTTTAGGGTAATTTCTCTTTGATGGATAACAATCTTTTTAGATGTATTTGGGTAGATTTTACATATTCTTGAGCCACTGAATGGACAAAATTTTCAACTTCTTTCAATTATTGTAAAATGTTAATCTCCTGTCGTAGTTCATTATTTTACATAAGATTTTTCCCATTTCTCTCTCTCTCTCTCTCTCTCTCTCTCTCTCTCTCTCTCTCTATATATATATATATATATATATATATATATATATATAATGTAGTTTTTGTTCAAGTTGGTAATATTTTAAATAATTTTAATTTCTGTTAGTACTAGTGGAAATTAGGTTACAGATGTTTCTGATGATCAAAAAGAAGGTAATTTTTTAAGTAGCCTGGGAAGAGAGCTCAGGGACATAAGCACTTCCCTAGCAATCACAAGGTCCAAAGTTCAATCCCTGATACTGAAAAAAAAAACCTGAATTCCTGCCACTTATATAAAACTGTTATTTAACATTTTATTGTAAAGTTCTAGTAATTTTCAAGATCTCTATTCCTTTTTCTTAAACTATGTTAGGCCCTGTTATGTGTTAATCCTCTCTAGGATCAGAATCAGAAAGTCTATGCCTTCTACTTGAAAGCCTAAGCTGTGGCCAAGGGAATCTGAAGCATATGTTTATTCAGTCTATGCTTTTATGGCACAGGGAAATTGAGCAATTGTCCATCTTTTCTAACTGAGGAGCTATTCTAGACTTTGAGGAAACCTCAAGAATTCCTTTAGTGGGTTCTGTTCCCAGGGCAGGGCTGGTTCCTACATGACATCCTTTCTTGAGAACCCTTTTTAGCTATGCTTTGACCTGTGAAGGTGTGAGTAGCTACTGCCCTCCCAAGCTGGAGTCACTGATAGATTACATATCTCCATCTTAAAATCATCAAGGGAAAGTAATCTTGTATCAGGAGAGAGAGAAATGTTACCTATGTATGTCATTCCCTCATGGAAGTCTCGACTATGAGAGCATGGCTTATTGGGACCTCAAGATGACCTTCAGTGACTCCCAGAGTTCTCTTCTTTGATAACTGAGAATGAAAGGGGCTTATCTCTTGGTGACGTGAACTGGATTCCTAACCTATGTGGATCATTCCCTGCCCATATCACTGGCATCTGGAGAGCTCGAGAGGAGAGGGAACACATCCTATCCTGCCACTGCTATATAATCAAATCTTGCTCAGAGAAGTGTAGCAATCACTATGGACTCAGGGAATACTTCTACTCCTATTCCAGAAAGCATATTGAAACATAAGATGGACATTTCTATAGATATGTTAGTAAATCAGCTCTAAGTTATAATAATAATGGAATTAATCATCAAAATGTTGCAAATATCACTAAAATATTGCTGGAGCCTATCCTACCATTTATCCAGGTGTATCAGTGGCTTGATTTTGTCATATCACAGGTCATGGAACTGCTGTCTCTTGGAACTGCAGAGCTTCTGCATCTTCTATTGTCCTGGTTTACCACTTCATGGTGATCTTTTACTTACTCATTGTGCCTGTCTCTTTTCTGGCCCTGTCTTTAATCCATTCACCATTTGACTAAGATAGAATAGCTTTTTCGGAAGGGCACATCTGTTTCTAGACAAAGATGGTATCCGGGGCCAACATGAGTTGGCCTCTGGCTATCAGTTTAGTAGTCACATATCCTTTCATCATTCCAAGCCTTCAGTATTTCCCAGAAGGTATTTCCTGCAACCGAGTCTTCCTATTGACATTACTCTCTCCCCATTAAGGTTAGAGAGTTCCAGGATACTCTTTTGTCTGTTTTTCTGTCAAGCTAAGTATCTCTCTCCTTTGAGAAGTGATCTCTGGTGTTTTCTGGAGAATCTGCATAGCCTCACAGGTCCCAGGGTGGTCCTCTAGTGTAACTACATTGGTTGTTGACATATTGTCTTCTGTACACCACTCCAGTATTGCAATGTATTTTAGTTTTTTGCACTATCAGAGAAAAATTTCAGTGCTCTAGCACTGAGCTATCCTCTAGTGCTGTGCTGAAAATAATATGAAGGCAATTACATTATATTTTCCTCATATCCTTACTATCTGACTATGGTAGATGTCCAGCACATATTTGCTGAACCAATTAAATGTAATTGAAAATTTACAAATATGCTTTTTATACTATATTTCTGTTTAAATTTAAAACAATTATCTGTCAAATGGATTGCATTAGATATTTGTTTTTCCCAGGTTTGTTCCTACCTCTCTGAAAGAATATCTTCACAAGCATTAGTGTCATATAGCATTTTATGTTAGTCTCCTAAAAGTACAGGATGACGCAATTTTCAAACCTATAGTGTGAACTGACGCCTCTTGATGTACATTATTTGTCTCATCAGGATCAAAGTATGAGTATCTTGGACATAGTTGGATAATTCTTTAACACTGATAAAACTTTACCTCCAAACAAGCAAGCAAGCAAACAAACAAACAAACAAACTTTACCTTCAAATATCTTTGCTCAACTTTTAAAATTCTGAGCATGTTTTATTATTCCTTCCCGTTCTTTTTACTGGGTCTTCCTTTTATAAGTGGTTTGTCTTTAAAAGCAACTCTTTGAAAACATCACTATTAAGGTTGCTTCTAGTGACTTTCCTTTACCACATCTATCCTTGTTTATACCTTCCAATTAGGAACTTCACAAACTTGAGCATGGTGAGTCAGAGTTTCCAGGAGTAGGGATAGAGAGATGAAGGAACACTTGCTTCATCTCCCTCACAGCCTCTCATCTACTATGTTTGAGGTGAGGCTGAGATTTTATATTTCCTAGCACGTTCCTCAATCATGCTGCTGCTGCTGTCCTGAGACTCACTTAGAGACTCATTTCCCTATCAGCCTTTGTCTGGTATTCTTTGCCACTTTTCACAGCTGCATGTACTTTATTTATATGTGCTGATGCTGCCCTACTAAGGCTCTGGGACTGGGAAGTACTAGAATGAAAGGTAACACCTTGAGTTGGATCAGGGACACATAACTTTGCTCCTGATTGAGTATAGGTCTCAAATCTAGGCCTTTAGATGGGATTTCTGCTCCCATGCTTCAGAATATTCTCAGTTCTTTGCAGACACATTATTTTTGTTGGGGCTAGAAAACTTCTCCATTGTTCAATACCTTCTGGAAGTTGAAGACAAACAGTTAAGCTCCTTTCGTAAACTTGTGTATCTGACTATTTGTTCAGTTCTCTATCTGTGACCCTGTACTTGCCCCAGGATTCTTTATTTGCCTGTGCTCTTTCTTGTTGTTTGCTGTTAAGACTGAGGCTTGCATGCTTTGTTTTAGTAAGTTTGTTTGGTTCCTTGGCTTGTCTAAGTTTTAGGAAATCTCCTTAACAAGACTTTTCCCACTATGATAGTGAATACTTGTTCTGTATGAATTTGTAATGATCTTATCAAGTCTTAAGTGAGAGTCAGCCTGATGTCTAGAGTACATAATCATTCACAGGAGGATATTACAGTTGTTTGGTATTACACTGGGCTATGACAGGTGGCCACTCACACACTTCTCACCCACATTCATCACAGGGGAAAGCGTTGGAAGTTTGTCACCCTGGAGCCAAGTTTTCTCATCTGTATATAGGTAAACTGAATTGAAAGTCCCTGCAGATGGCCAGCAATTAAAATTCTCCAGGTTTTCTTCCCACTACACTGGGGAAATCAGTGGGAGTTTTGATGTGTGTTGCCAGATTAGTCAGTACAATGTTTAAGATTTTCACTTGTATTGTGGTATGGAAATCCAAGTGCAGCCTGTTGTATAACTTTAAGCCCTTACACAATCAGTGGTGTGGAGCCATAGTGGTAAAGGAATGAAATGAAATCTAAAAATCAGAGATGAGTCTCATCTCTGAACTTCAAACTTCTGAAATTCTAGAATAGGTCTGCCCGATTTTGGCAGCAAGCTGGTTGAAAGTAAATGCTAATCCAGTTTTGAGCAAAATTCCTCCAGTTGAAGGATCACGTGTGACCATAGAGTAGGACTATTCAGTTCACTTGCCAGGCATTCTTAGAAGTATACTACGTTTTTCCATGAGCAGGCTCTTCCTTTATGTGATGTATTTGCTGGTGAATGCGCCTCATTTTTGTGTCAAGGGGACAAATCCATGTGTTACAGAAGACAGGTGGGGGGCTTGCAGGGGTCTGCTGGGGTGTTATGTGTTTCAGTGTTGGCACCACAGAAATGTGTTTGTTCGCTGCTTCTCATCCCTAAGCTCATGTGGGAGAATCACTGAGTGGGCTTGTTAAACTAGACTCTCGTGCTCCACTTTCAGGTTCTGAATCTGGGACAGGGTCTGAGAATTTGCAGATTCCCAGGTGCTGTCGATGTTCCTAGACATAGTTTGAGTAACAACATCAGTTAGCTGTTTGCAACAAAGCCTTGTTTACAGTCTATCTCCTAACTTGTAGTACCATTTGTAGTATATGTCAGTGAAAGTTGAAGATATTGTTTCTTCTGTCACCTGTCCACTTCTTAAGGAAGAAATGGGTACGGTCTATCTTCTGTCATCTTGAATTAAACTTGTCTCTTCGTTTGAAGGGTTTGTAGCTTGCATACATTTTTTATGTGTAATTTTGATCATAGAAATGAAAAATTTTCTTTAGGCCAAAGTTTCTGAGTCTCTCCCTTTGATATTCTGGAGACTGTGAAAATCATCAATAGAAAACCTGATGAGCTGATGCTTACTTGATTTGTTGTTCTCTTCTTGAATCTGTAGTTAGAACACAAAGTAGAAAGGAAAAAGAAAAATGACACATGTCACTCTTCAGACTTGCAAACTCTTTCCTTCATCTTGCTATTGACTCTATCCTACCCAAGTTCAAGTTCACTGGCTGGCATGAATGAGGTTACCGACACTATGCTGAGACAAAAGCTCTACATAATTGTAAACTCAGAACAACCACCCCAGAGACTCTTAATAATTTATTTTGAGAAGTTGTTCTTTACATTTTGGTCATCTGATGAGTAGATTAACAAAGCAACAATCTGGATACTAGATCTATCACAATTTTGAATAGTTCTGTGACCTTGGAATGGTTTCTTTACCAATCTAGTGCTTTCCTTTTCTTATCATGTTCAGGGTCTAATCTAGAGCCTGAAGAGTTAGACTTGTCTCAACTAGATAGGTAGGAAATAGGGGTCAGAGTGCTGTGTACTGGCTGTGTTTGTCATGCTAAAGCATTTTCAAGCATCACTGTCATGATCAGAAATCAAGCAGAATGTATTAATGGGTAAGGGTCTACTTGAATGGAAGAAGCAGGAAATTGAAGGCTCTGTCTAACTAGCACAGATGCTGGTTAATTCAAATATCTAAACTAGCCCAGAGGGGAGCTGAGCCTGCGCACCCGCTGCGGGTAAGCCCCTGCGCCCCTCTGCCCCGCCTCTGCGTTCCCGCGACTAACTTCCTG
>PVJA010024905.1:5896-31439 GCA_004027025.1 Myocastor coypus
TCTGGAACTGCAGGTGGCACCAGCATACATGTCCGCCCCCCCCCCCATTTAAAAAATCTTTTTAATCCTGGAATTGAACCCAAGTCCTTCGCACAGAGCTCCATCCCCTGCCCTTTTTTTTTTTTTTTTTAATTTTATTTACTTATTTATTTATTTATTCTTGTTTCAGAACCTTTGTTTGTTTATTCATTCATTTTTATGGCCGGCTCAGCTTTCCCCGAGGGCAGGGCTGGCGCAGCATGCGGTGCCGGGGATCGAACCGTGGTCCCTGAAGCCGCCCAAGTTTTCCCAAGCAGATGCTTTAGACCACTGAGCCATCCTGCCAGGCCCCTGCCCTTTATTTTTTGAGACGGGGTCTTGTCAGGTTGGTAAATTGCTGGGGTGGGCCTGCACTTGCAATCTTCCTGGCTCAGCCTCCCTGAATACTAGGGTCATAGGTATGCATCGCTAGGCTTGGTTTCTCTTATTTTTTATTCCTGCTTCTAACTTTAACTAAAGGAAGTTCAGGGTGGTCTACTCAAGTCAGCCTGCAGATGGCTTCTCCTGGCCAACAGCCTCACAGCGGAGCACACTTTGGAGTCTTGCTTTTTTTTTTTTTTACCAAAAACCTTTCTTATCTCCTCTGCCCAGCTTTGCATCTGTAAAATACAGGTAAAGTGGGCAGTCCCATCTGGGTAGCATGACCTTGTTTTCTTCTTTTTTTTTTTTTTTTTAATGAACAGAACATTTATTGAGGGAAAGGAAGTCTGAGAGAGGGACAGGAGGGGGGTCCTGAGTAGGTGTCCCCCTGACCTTGTTTTCATCTTCTTGGCCTTCATTTTTTTTCTTTCTTCTTCCTTTTTTTTTGTCCTTTTGAGACAGGGTCTCGCTATGCAGTTCAGGCTAGCTTTGAGCTCACTTTTGTAGCCCAAGCTGGTCTGAAAATCACACTGATCCTCCTGCCTCAGCCTCCCAAGTGCTGGGATTACAAGCAGATAACACCGTGCCTGGCAGCCTTCATTTATTTCTACATCCTGTAATGTTGAGAAAGTGTTGTTGTTTTAGAGATGTGCTTAACTGGTAGGCGACTTAGCAGGTGCTTTGGTAAAATAAGACTGGCCTTGAACTTCAGGAGATCCTCTTGCCTCAGCCTCCCAAGAGCTGAGATTACAGGTGTGTTACCACGCCTGGCTGCTATGGGCTCTTTGAAGAAAAGGAGTTGATATTAAAGAGTGTGTGAGCCCATCCAGGAGATAAATGGTACCCAACTGGAGTGGAATATACCGCAATAGGATTTAGAACATTTTGCCTGTTCTGGGATTCCAAGAGAAGCCTCAGGATTAAAACTGATGGTTTTGGTAAGAAACATAAATTTTTAAAAATCACAGCACCATCGCTGATCTGAAGAGCCACCTTCTTGTCAGTGTTCAGTAGATTTCTGTCATAGCAGCACAGTGACGGGATCTTCAAGAATGCCCCTAATAGCCGGGCGTGGTGGCACACGCCTGTAATCCCAGCACTGGGGAGGCTGAGGTGGGAGAATTGGTGAGAGTTCGAGACCAGCCTGGGCTACACAACTAAGCTCAAGGCCAGCCTGAACTGTACAGCGAGACCCTGTCTCAAAAAGACAAAAAAAAAAAAAAAAGCCCCTAGCCTCAGTTTCCCTCTCTACGAGACGCTGTTTTATTCACTGATAAATGTGCTGGAGTACAAGAACAAAGGCTTGTACTGCTCAAAATCCTCTAGCACTGTGGGGCCAGGGAGATAGCGCCTTGGCACAAGTGCTTGCCTGGCAAGTCAAGGTCGTTGAGTTCGAACCCCCCACCCAAATCCTGTTGCACTCATGGGGCCGAGGGAGGGCTGGTCCCCAAAGGCGGCCACTGCTCAGGGTTGCAGGTTGGTGGGTTTCTTCTAAGGTCTCTGTGCACAGCATGCAAGGCAAAGACGCAGCAGAGGGTTACAGAAGAGCCAGGTCCCTCTTCAGAGGCATTGGTCGCCAAGATAAAACAGCAGCCGCTCGCCGTTCGGGGATGCTCAGGTCGCCTCACTGGGAATCGCCACCATCTGCTGGGGTCGGGGATATTTTGGACCCAGGAAGCGCCCAGGGCCCCGACCTCGGGAGAACAGCGGGCTGAGGTCTACAGAGGACGGGCACAGCTGGTCCCACTGCGACAAAACTCCAGTCCTAGGAAAGTGCCTGACTTGTTAAGAATCACTGTCCAGGGCCCGGCAGGATGGCTAGGTGTTCTAAAGCGCCTACTTAGGAAAGCTTAGGCGGCTGCAGGGGCCGCGGTTCGATCCCCGGCACCACATGTGCGCCAGTCCTGCCCTCAGGGCAGGCTGAACCGGCCATAAAAATAAACAAGCAAAAAATAAAAAATAAAAAATAAATAAACAAGCAAAAATAAATAAAAAAAATAAACAAGCAAAAGTTCTGAAACAAGAAAAAAAAAAAAAAAAAACCACTGTCCAGTAGAAGAGATGGAAGTCCGAACACCGCTCGTCTTCCTCAGGCCCTCTGCAAGCCCAAACCGTGGAGAATACAGACACAGTCCCCACACCAAAACCCGCCAGCCTAAGGCGCCGCTCTCGCCCACCCTCTCGTCTCGACTGCTCTTCCGGCCGTCAGCGCCTCTTCCGATTGGTGTAAACGTGCACGTTGCGTAATGACATCACGAGGCGCCGCGGCCATTATAAGAGCGCGACCGAGGCCCGCGTGGCTCTTTTCGTTGCCAAAGTCGGCGTGGAGGTGAGTTAGTGCTTGGGGTTTATGGTTGCACGGCCCGTGGTCTCGTCCACAACTACATAAAAGCAGTCAGAAAAGGCGACTGGTGGAACGGGACAGCGGCGCGGTTGTGGGATTAAAAGTTTTCTGGGCTACTCTCGCGAGGTGACTGGACGCCGCGAGGTCGTGGCGCAATGGTGACACTGCAGCGCATTGCTTGGGAGCCTCACGTCGCGACTGACTTTTGCGCAGGCGCAGCCGGGCCCGCGGAGCCAGCATGCCCGTGGCGAGGAGCTGGGTTTGTCGTAAGACCTACGTGACCCCGCGGAGGCCCTTCGAGAAGTCCCGCCTTGACCAGGAATTGAAGCTGATCGGTGAGTGGAATCCGCGTTAGCCTTCCAGGATCGGGGAAGTTGGCACGTGGTGAGGCCGCGTGCGCGGCGTGGGTGCTGTGGGGGTGAAGTCTGCAGAAGGTTGCTGGTTGGGAAGGCTCTTTGTGTGTGTTTTGAAGCCGGGAACCCGTCTTTTAGCTAGTCGGTGATAGTTGTTGACTCCCTACCCATCACGTGCAGGCGAGTATGGGCTCCGGAACAAGCGCGAGGTCTGGAGGGTCAAATTCACTCTGGCCAAGATCCGCAAGGCTGCCCGGGAGCTGCTAACGCTGGACGAGAAGGACCCACGGCGTCTGTTTGAAGGTGTGTGTGAGCCGGCTGCAGGCACAAGCTGCTGGGGTGTGGGGTCTTTATTCTGTGGCTGAGAAAGTGAGTGAAGCCAGCTGTTAGGTTTGTTCGTGGTCCTGGGGGTTGAGCTAAGGCCTGCTTGATAAGCGTGGTGACCAAGGACCTTTGGGATGGCGCAGGCTTAAATGGGATCCTACTTTTCCCTTTTTTTTTTTTTTTTAAGAATTTATTTTATTTATTACTTTTGTTTGTTTCAGAACCTCTGTTCACTCATTTTTGTGGCCGGCTCAGCTGGCCCCAAGGGCAGGGCTGGCGCAGCATGTGGTGCCGCGGATCGAACCACGGTCCCTGAAGCCGTCCAAGCTTCCCCAAGCAGGTGCTTTAGACCACTGAGCCATCCCGCCCGGCCCCAGGGATCCAACTTTCTGTAATTGAGCGGATCTCAATTACGGAGTACTGAGTGAGCACCGTTCCAGCTTTGTCAGCGTAATGGAGGAGGGGAAAGGTTTTTTTTTTTTTTTTTTTTTTTTGTGGGATCGGAGTTCAAACTCGGCCTTGCACTTGCCACGCAGGTACTTCTGCCATGGAGCTATTTCCCCAGCCCAGGGAGAGTGTATTTGAGAGTTTTTTATTATTTATTATCTTTTTCTTGTTTCAGAACTCTTCCTTTTTTGTTTATTCACTCATTTTCATGGCCGGCTCAGCCCACCCCGAGGGCAGGGCTGGCATAGCACGTGGTGCCGGGGATCGAACCTCGGTCCCTGAAGCCGCCCAAGCTTCCTCAAGCAGGCGCTTTGGACCACTGAGCCATCCCGCTGGGCCCCCGGGAGAGTGTATTTGAATTACAAGTTTTGTTTACGTTTTAGGTAATTTTGACCTTGTCCACACATGCTCTTTTTATGTCTAGTGATGGGACTGCTAGTCAGGCTTGGGTACCTGAAGGCTGTATGTCGTGTATCAGCATGGTTTAGTCCTTTGCTATAAGTGGAAATAGTGGAGTTCCTGAAATGTCTTGAAAGCAGGGAGGGGGCATTTGTTTTGTTTAGTAAGCGGTCAAAAACGTGACACTTGGTAAAGGCTTGCGCAGTAGAGATGCTGGAGATGTCTTTGAGGAAAACATTTGGCACTTCAGGCTGTGATGTTGGAGAAGATGCAGATTTGTAGCTTTTCCTCTCCAGAGATTGAACCCTGGGTCTTTGCGCTGAGCTACAGCTATAGGGCTTTTTTCTGCCAACAGGTGGGTGGCGCTTTTTTTTTTTTTTTTTTTTTTTGGTCTTTTTGAGACAGGGTCTCGCTATGCAGGTCAGGCTGGCCTTGAGCTCACTTTTGTAGCCCACACTGGTCTCGAACTCGCACCGAGCCTCCCGAGTACTGGGATTACAGGTGTGTGCCACCACGCCTGGCTTTGACAGCTGGCTTTTTGAACCAGTATCAGCTCCTAGCTCTGTATCCCATTGCTTGGACCAAGGAGTTCGAGGCCAGGGCCCTTGACTGGTGTTCCGATCTTCCCAGGCAACGCTCTCCTGCGGCGACTGGTCCGCATCGGGGTGCTGGATGAGGGCAAGATGAAGCTGGATTACATCCTGGGCCTCAAAATTGAGGACTTCCTGGAGAGGCGCCTGCAGACCCAGGTCTTCAAGCTGGGCCTGGCCAAGTCCATCCACCACGCCCGTGTGCTCATCCGCCAGCGCCACATCAGGTACTATGCAGCAGGGCCCCAGACTGTCCCAGGCCCATCCCCAGGCCCCTGTGTGTGGTGGCCCTCGCTGATCCTGCTGTCCTGTCTCCCGTGCAGCCCTCTGAGCTGACAGGTTGTGAGGTCATCTTAAGGGACAGGTGCACCCTACAGAAAGCTGTAAGCTATGGGGGAGCTGGGGATGGCTTTGCCCCCGTCCCCCATAACCCAGCGCAAGTGTCACTGCGGCTCAAGCCGTACACCTTGCGAAGGTCTGCTGGGCGTGTGGCAGCTGGACAGGTAACAGCTCGGTGCCTCTGAAGGGTGGGTGTGCTCTGCTGTTCCTGGGCTCCAGTGACACCCGGGCTGCAGGGGCCCAGCAGGCACAGGCCTTTCCACCTAGCACTGAGAAGCTGTGGGCTGGGCCAAGAGTGAGGCCCCAGCCTGCAGTGCTGTAGCAAGACCCTGTCTCAGAGCTTTAAAAAGCTGGGGTGTAGGTCCCTCAGTTCCCCTCACCTGCTGCCCCCCCCTTCAGGGTCCGCAAGCAGGTGGTGAACATCCCGTCCTTCATTGTGCGCCTGGACTCCCAGAAGCACATCGACTTCTCCCTGCGCTCCCCGTATGGGGGAGGCCGCCCTGGCCGCGTGAAGAGGAAGAATGCCAAGAAGGGCCAGGGCGGGGCTGGAGCCGGCGATGATGAGGAGGAGGATTGAGCCCGCCCTGCAGTTTCTGTGGAAGGATTTCGCTTTCTAGTTACGAATAAACCTGGACGAATGAACCAGTTTACAATTGGTGTTCCTCTTGGTGTTCCTGCGCCCGGCACAGCCTCGAGATTGGGGGTCCAGGCTACCCTGGGGGCTCAGCCTCTAGGTGCGGTCAGGTGGGTGGAGGACACGTGTCAGGGCCTGTGAAAACTGTCCAAAGGGTGTGACTAGAGGTTGGCAGGACCAGGTGACTCCGAATGCAGCCTGCTTGCCCGGTGTGAGGGGAACCCTTTCCTGGCAGGGGAGGAGCGGTGGGATGCAGCTGCTCTGCGGGAGCCAGCAGGAGGGGTCCCGGGAGCTTGAGTGCTTCACTGGAAGTGCGGGCTGTTGGCCGTCTGAGGTTGACCTTGCAAGCTCGCCTTCCTTAAGTGCTCAGGTGGGTGGGATGTGCGGCCTCGGGGCAGGTACTTGTGCGGAGCCCGGCCTTGGACTTGGACTTGGCGGGGAAAGCAGCTCCCCTTCACTCCACTGGTTTTGAGAAGCTGATCCGAGAAGGGTTGCATTGCTGAAGGAGCTGTGAGGTGGAGCGTTGCCCGCAGCAGTTTTTCCCCTTTGTCGGGGTTTCTTCCCTGCTTGGGGACTTTGGGATCTGAGGTGAGTTGGCATCCCAGCCTCAGTGCACAGCAGGCCTGGTGTCCTTTGCAGAGTGCAGGGCTTGTGTGCAGTCCTAAGGTGCCAGGGGCCATGGGAAGACTGAGGGCCTGGGGAGGCCGGGGGTCAGGTCAACGTGGACCTGTCGCCGTGGCAACTCCCCCCCACCACCTGTTCAAGGCACGCTTGGCTTCACAGCAGGGTGGAGAAGCAACAAAGCCTGGGACTGAGCCGCGCGAGACCCCGTTTTTTTGTTGTTTTTTATTTTTTTTTTGAGACAGGGTCTCGTTACACAGTTGAGGCTGGCCTTGAGCTCAATTTTGTAGCTCAGGCTGGTCTTGAACTCGCACCAATCCTGCCTCAGCCTCCCGAGTGCTGGGATTACAGGCGTGCGCCACCATGCCCGGCTTTTTTTTTGTTGTTGTTGTTGTTTTTTAAAGAACTTTTTAAAATTTATTTTCTTGTTTCAGAACCTTTATTCACTCATTTTTATGGCGAGCTCAGCCAGCCCTGAGGGCAGGGCTGGTGCAGCATGTGGTGCCCGGGATGGAACTGCAGTCCCTGCAGCTGCCTAAGCTTTCCTAAAAGCAGGCGCTTTAGACCACTGAGCCATCCTGCCGGGCCCACGAGACCCTTTCTAAGCCTCTGCTGTCCGCACTCCTCATCTGTTCCCCTGTATGCAGTCAGATTCACCCTATCTGCTCACCTGGGGTATTTATAGTTCAAGGGACCCAGCAGGGCTGGCATTTGGTGCTGGCTGTTTTGGGGTGACAGCCCTTGGATGCAGTGAGGGTATTGGGATTTAATGTATGAACAAGGAAGATGTGGGTACTCCAGGCAGGGCCTGAGTGGACTGTGGCCAGCCAGCTCTCTGTCCTTAGGCTGTGTGCCTTAGCACAGTATCATCTGAGTTGTACAACAAGGCATATGTGTTTTCCGAACTCTTGAGTTCTCACACATAGAAGCTGACGTCTATCTAGGCTGGGGCCACACTGAATTAGTGCAGAGCCATTAACACCTGGGCACCTCAGGTCCTTGGCTCGTCCTGCCCCATTCTTCACCCAGGGTGGCTGTCCCCCTCACCCCACCTGAATTCTCCAGAACCTCAGAAGGGTTCAGTAGGGGAAAGGAGTTGCAGGTGGCAGAGGTCTGACCCCTGTGGGCTGGGTCAGAGGCTGTGCCTCTGCAGAAGGTGGAAATGTGCTTCCAGCCTCCTGAGGAAGGGCTGAGATACCTAGGAGGATCGTAATCGCCCACCTCACATAATTTCACAGGTGGCAGCTCTAACCAAAACATGCCAAATCTGTGTTTCCCCAAGTTTAAAAAGCCAGAGAGGGCCTGGCAGGATGGCTCAGTGGTCTAAAGCACCTGCTTAGGAAAGCTTGGGCAGCTGCAGGGACCCTGGTTCGATCCCCAGCACCACATGCTGCGCCAGCCCTGCCCTCAGGGCAGGCTGAGCCGGCCATAAAAATAAATAGGGGCTGGAGAGTTAGCTCTGTGGCACAAGTGCCTGCCTGGCAAGTGCAAGGTCATGAGTTTGAACCCCATGTCCTACAAAAAAAAAAAAAAAAAAAAATTAAAAGTTCTGAAACAAGAAAAAAATAAAAGAAAATTTGTAAAACAAACAAACAAACAAAAAACCATACCATATCTGTTTCCCCAAGATTAAAAAGCCAGAGAGCCGGGAGTGGTGGCTCGCCTGTAGTCTCAGGCTGAGGCAGCAGGATCACAGGGCCATGAAGTGAGTTAATGGCAAGTCTGGGTTACACTGTGAGACTCAAAACATGAAAAGCTAGAAAGTACTTCCTAGATCTCTGCTCTGGAAATGTTGAGGCTCCTGAGCAGACCTGTGTTCGCCGGCTGGATCCCCAGGGTGGGTGGGAGGCTGAGGCAGGAGGATCAGTGCAAGTTCGAGACCAGCCTGGGCTACAAAAGTGAGCTCAAGGGCAGCCTGAACTGCATAACGAGACCCTGTCTCAAAAAGACAAAAAAAACCCAAAAAACACCTGAGGAATCCCTCGTACTTCGCTTGTCACTCACCATATTAGGAACAGAAGAAAACTTCAACACGCTGAAGCCGCTACAGCAGGCTTCTGGGGTGAGAGGCAATGCTTTGCTACTCTGATCAGCGTAAAGTCAGAGAGTGGCTCCGGCCACTTCTACACCTGGGACTGGGTGTCAACTGTAGCAGGTGGGCAAAGGGGACTGTGGTGGTGGTGGTGGGGCATTTGAAGAAGGAAAAAAACTAAAACTCGTGTTGATCCAAACTATGTTTTCTGGTGGGAAATTTTTATGCAGAAAATCCTAAGGAGGGGCCGGGGAGATAGCTCAGAGGAATAAGTGCTTGCCTGGCAAGCACAGGGTCCTGAGTTCAATTCCTGGTGAGGGGCTTGGGTGTAGAGATAAGAAGCTAGCATCTCAAGAAGTGGAGAGCAATAAACAAAGCCCATGGACAGTTGCAGTCTGCTACTCAGGAATTACGGAAAGCCTGGATTCCAGGAGGCAGATCACAGCTTACCCTGACGGCTCCTTGATTGGCCTCTCCTCCCTGCTTGGAACGTTTGCAATTAGCATTTTCGTGAACCAAGAGTTAGACAGAGGTCCAGATAGTAGTCTTCCTTTACTAAGATGATTATGCACGGTCCAAGGCCAAAATAAAGCTGAGATGCTTCTGGAGCTCTGAGCTCACTTCGAGACAGAAAAATCTCAACGAGACCTCTGAAGCTAAATTCATCAGGTCTTCTTGTTGTTCCTTTCGGTACTGACTCGTAACATACGACACTAGGGAACCCATGAAACACTAGTTTTGTTTGTTTGTTTGTTTTTATTTTTTTGAGATGGTCTCACAGTGTAGTTCAAAGCATCTTTGAACTCCCTGTGTTGCCCAGGTTGGCTTCAAACTTGAGGTAGTCCTATTTTAGCCTCCCAAGTGCTAGTATTACTGGTGTTCAGCACACTGCCTGGCTCAGAAAACAGAGCTAAAACTGTGGCAAACCTGCAGGAGGTAGTACAGATATGCCACAGTTGGCTGGACTGCTAGCAGTGGGTGATTGGAAATGGGATTGGGAAATAAGTTGGATTAATAGAGATACTAGCCGGGCATGGTGGCACACCCCTGTAATCCCAGCACTCGGGAGGCTGAGGCAGGAGGATTAGTGTGAGTTCGAGACCAGCCTGGGCTACAAAAGTGAGCGCAAGGCCACCCTGAACTGCATAGAGACCCTGTCTCAAAAAGACAAAATAATTAATTAATTAATTAATTAAAAAAATAGAGCAATACTTAAGAATTGTTTTAAGCATAGGTTGCAGCCCTTGGACAGTGACAAACTGAAAAGCATGACCAAAAGAAATTAAAGATAATTTTAAAAATTGAAATTACCTCCTGTGCTCCTGAATTCAAAGACTTAATATTGTCATATCGCAACAGCTTCAAGTGATACACAGATTTACTTATTTTTTTAATTTTGGTATTTAGTATAAGATCTACAGGGTCTCACTACTAGATTGGACTTGGAGGGATCTGCCTGTTTGCAGCCTCTCAAGAGCTGCGATTACAATCTCAGCTGCCACCTAAGCATGTGGCCATGGCCCGGGGATTGAACCCCCGCCCACCTTGCAGGCATTTTAATACACTGAGCTATTCTGCCAGCCTTTTTGTTACCTACCCTTCCTTCCTTCCTTCCTTCCTTCCTTCCTTCCTTCCTTCCTTCCTTCCTTCCTTCCTTCACAGTACTGGGGATTGAACTCAGGACCCTGCACTTGCCAGGCAGGTGTTTGTTCTACTGCGCTATCTCCCCAGCCCCTACTGAAATCCTAATACCATTTTTTTCCCAAATGGAAAAGCTTAGCTTGTGTGGCAGACACTAGGCCCAGGAGGGAGGCGGTGGGCTTCTTTCCTCAGGAGGAGGGCTAACGAAGCGGTGAGGCTCCACATCCTCCTCGCCGCGTCCTTGCCCCTCTGCTCCTGGCTGTGAAGGACCCTTGTCCCCAGGGAGCTGGAGATCCGAGGGAACTGGCCCCTGTCTTGCAGCCTGCTTGAACAAACCCGCTTTCCCTTTCACCCAAATGCTCATCGTCCTTCCACTTGGTCCCCCGTGAGTGGACGAGCCCGAGCAGGGGAGCCACAGTGGCTGTAGCCGTGCGTCGTCGTTGTGTGTCCCCGACATCAGCGCCCACTCCCACGTCCTCCCTCATGGCTTCCGTCCTGCTCGCCCTCCAGTGCTTCCTGAAGAATCTGACTTTATTTCCAACCCACAAAGCTGTGGGCTCTCTCAGACTGCAGTCAGGTGCGGGTGGAGATAAGAAATTAGCATCTCCAGAAATGGAGAACAATAAACAGAGCCCAGGGAGGGCCGCGGTGGGTTACCTGGGAATTCCTGAGAGCTGGGATTCGAGGAGGCGCGGAGCAGCTTCTGCAGCGCGCTCCTCCTCCCTTGTCGTCTCCTCCCCTGCCTGGAATGTTTTTAATTAGCATCTGTGTGACCCTAGTGATAGGGAAGAGGTGGAAGGCAATAGAGAACTTGGTCCTCAGGTCGTCACGTGCTCTAGCTCCAGCTGCTGAGCTATTTCCCCCGCTCCCCTTCTCATTTCTTTCGGAGCTGGACCATAACGTACAACAGGTCCTCCAGAGGGCTGAGCTTGCAGTTCCCATGGAGCATTCTGCTTGGGACCCCTGAGCTAGGGTCTTTGACATCGGACACAGGCCAGATCAGACAGAAGGAAGGTGTCCGTCGGGCTCTGTGGCTGACACAGCAGGGTCACATTCCCTCCTGAGGGTAGCCAGGGTCCTGGCTACACCAAGAGGGAGAGTTTGGTGTGGCAGGGAGCTGTCCTGGAGAGGAGGCTGGTGTGGGTCAGGCTACCTTGTGCTGAGCCAAGGCCTCAGCGGGGCTGTCCCTGAGGGCCTTCGGTGTCTGTCTGTCTCCTCTGTCTCTGCCCCTGTCCCTCTGTCTCTGTTTCTCTCCCCTGATACCCCACCCTCACCCTGGCCATCACCTCCTGAGCTCTCCCAGCAGGGTCTGTGCAGATTCTGGGTCCCCAGCTGAGCCCCGGGCTCCTCACCTGGTATCAGGTCATCCAGAGATTCCCTAGGGGCTGACCACCTGGAAGAGAGGCCGCGTTCACCATAACACCTCTAGCAGCTCACATGGGAGAGGCTCCCGGGGCCCAGCAGGAAGTCAGACTGAGAGAGCCCAGGCTGAGAGCGCTGGCTGGGATGCTGAGGGAGGCCCCCTGCCGCCTGCGTGGGCAGAGCGACTCTGTCATAGCCGAGGTCGAGGTCGGAGCAACACTGCAGGGTCAGGCTGTATCCGGGGGCCAGAATAGGGCCCTGCTGGGTCAGGAGGGAGGGGCTTCCTGGACAGCCCTGGAGGGAGGAGGAGCTGGGCTGAGGGGCTGGATTCCATTCTGCGTCCGGCCACCGGCCTCTGGCCTGCCCCGTGGGTCTCCCTGACTGCCACATGGAGGCTTCTAGTTCTGTAGAAGTCCTGACCCAACCCTCGCCTGGGGATCAGTTATTGAGGAATTCAGACATGACTGGGCCAAAGGCAGGACTTCCTCACCTGAGACCAGCAGCTCCAGGGGGTCTCTAGGCTCTGGCCAGTCCTGAGGTTGGCTCCAGTAGCACCTCAATATCCATGTTGGCCTGGGGCTCACAGGGCCTGGACCCGCTCCCTGGGGGCCTCGCTGTGAGTCCAGTGTCCAGGAAAGCTTGTCTCCTTCTTCTTGGGTCAGAAGGAACCTGTGCTATCTCCTCGGTGACACGCTGAAGGATCCCAAGTCACTATGGGACTAGGCAGGGCTGAGAGGCTGGGTCTGCTGTAGAGCCCTGGTAGAGGAGGAGGCAGCGTGGGAAATGAGCTTGCACCCCTACACTCTCGCAGGGGCCGGGCTGTGAGAGAAGGACCCCTTCCTGAGGGCAGAGCCTGGGGCTGGGACCCTGGGTGTCCTCTCACCTGTCACCACCCCCTCCAGGTGAGGGGTCACTGTGCTCTGGGTAAGGGAACGCCTACGGTAACAGCGATATCACCCTGTGCTGTTTCCGTCATGGATGTGATGGCCACCTTGGCAGTGCTCACAGGCTTCTCTGACATCTGTGTCCTCCAGGGCACTGTTTCCCTTTTTAACCAGATGGAACCCCTGGGCCTCCAGAGTCCCCTCACCCCACAGGGTTACACGTTCTCTCTGTGTGTTATGGTTGTGTTTAGCTGTCCACTCAAAGCCTGATGCAGTCATGGGGTGCTGTATTAGCCAGGGTTTTACTCAGAGGAACAGAACAGATATAAGGAATGGATAGTAACACAAAATATACAATCTATAAGGAATTAGCAGGTTGTCTGAGTAGCTGTTGCCATCATGAACGACACAGTAACTATCCGAACGCGGAAGTTTATGACTAACCGACTTCTGCAGAGGAAACAAATGGTCATTGATGTCCTTCATCCAGGGAAAGCAACAGTACCTAAGACAGAGATTCGGGAAAAACTGGCCAAGATGTACAAGACCACACCAGATGTCATTTTTGTGTTTGGATTCAGAACCCATTTTAGTGGTGGCAAGACGACTGGCTTTGGCATGATTTATGATTCCTTGGATTATGCGAAGAAAAATGAGCCCAAACATAGACTTGCAAGACACGGCCTGTATGAGAAGAAAAAGACCTCAAGAAAGCAGCGGAAGGAACGCAAGAACAGAATGAAGAAAGTCAGGGGCACCGCAAAGGCCAACGTTGGTGCTGGCAAAAAGCCGAAGGAGTAGAGATGCTGCCGCAGGGCCTGTCTGCAGTGACTGCGAGTTTTTGCGAGAGGCTTCAATAAATTGTAAAACCTTAAAAAAAAAAAAAAAGGAATTAGCAGATTGGCTTACAATAGTCACAGAATCCGATGAAGAAGCGTGCAGAGAGCATCTGCACACTCGGGACTGAAGAATTCAATCCCGAGGTCTGGATTTCACTGTAGCACTCCGTGTAAGTCTCTATCCGTCGGCTCATGGGTCTGCGACGGAAGACCGAGGTGTCCGTAATGGATGCTGAGGAGTCTATAGCGGATGGCAAAAGATCCAAGCTGGAGGTCGAAGAGTCCGCGCTGCAAGCCAGACAATGAAGTCCAGGCTGAATGTGAAGACTGAGCCTTCTCTGACGAAGTGGTCTTAACTCCTTCCTCAGCCCTTTAAAAAGTCTCTTTGTGCTCAGTCATTCTGACGTGGGCCCATTGTGCCCTAGGTGGAACCAATCATACCTCAGGATGGGCCCTTGATCCCACTCTAGGGAGGAGCCAATCATCCTAGGCGAGCCCTGGTCACGCTCCAGGGAGGAACCAATGGTACCCCAGGTCGAGGCTTCCACCAACAGGGAACTTGGCTGCTGAGTCAACCAGACAAGTTGATAAAATGTATCAACCACTGCTGGGAACTTCCAGAGTTTGAGATTAGCTCATGATCCACTGGGATTATGGGTGATCCAAGGATTGGATCATGGGCCTGAGTACTGCTGGGATTATGGGTGTGGCCTGAGACAGAGAGCCTGAATGTAATGTAAGAGAGACCGACTCTGTTGTCACCTCTGTTGCCCTTACTGCTGTTCTGCTGCCATGAACTGCTGCTCTCTGCCATGTGCCTCTCTATCTTGGAGCCAGCTGAGTATGGACTGAAACCTTCAGTACCTGTGAGCTAAATAAACCTTTCCTTCCTTCATTTTGGGTGTCAGGTGTTTGTCCCAGCATCAAGAGAAGAATAACTGAGACACCATGGTGCCACCGATCCTGGCTCAGCCCAGAGCCTGGGTGCCTGGGTTTGGGGAGGGTCCTTGCAGGGAAGGAAACCATAGCTGCGTCTGGGGACCTCCTCCTCCCATTAGATCCCAGCCCTCAGCATAGGACCCCCTGACTTCCTGGCTCCATCCCTGAGCCCTTGGTCTCCTGGTGGACTGCCAGTAGGGTGGTGTTCCTCCCAGACTGTCATGTCCGTTGCCCACTCCCCTTCTCACCCAGGGCCATGGGCGTGGGGCTCGTGGTGTCCGAGACCTCTGGTCTCAGCTGTGCAGGGCCAGGGTGGTCACACAGACACATGGGGTGTCGTCACTGGAGGCTGGGTTCTGCTTGACCTGGGCTTGCCCTACCAGCAGCCCCATGGGAAGGAGAACTGTTCTCGCCAGCCCCATGGGGTAGAATGCCTTCTACATGCCTGGTAGGTAAAACTGACCCAAGCGTTTGCCAAGGGTTTGCTCTGCCAGCTCTCTGTTTGGAAGGGGCCTTTGACTGTGGCTAGGTCTTCTTCCCATGCTGCTTCACTCTGAGGCATTTCAAAGTCTCCCACAAAGGCTTGTGCGCATCTAGAAAGTGTTCGTTCCCTGAGGTTTGCGAGTTTGTCATTATGGAGTGCTCCTTATCTATCATCGATCCGTCATTTATTTATTTATTTATTTGTTTGTTTATTTATTTGCTGTGCAGTTCAGGCCAGCCTCGCGCTTGCCTTTGTAGTCCATAGGTTGCTCTGGAACTCTCAGCGATGCTCCTGTCTCAGCTTCCCGAGTACTGGCATTACGGGCATGTTCCACTATGCTTGGTTCCTATCTTTCTTATTTTTAGTGTTTCTGGAGTGAAACCATCCGTGCTTTTACTTCTGCAGCTGTGTCTTTGAGGCTGGAATTCTCACTGGGCCTTGGGCACACCAGGCAAGTTCTCTCCTATGAGCCATGACCCAGCCCCTGCGTTTCATGTTTGATTTGGTTTTTATTTTTTCTTATTTTATTTTATTTTATTTTTCTTGTTTCAGAACTTTCGTTTATTTATTTATTTTTATGGCCGGCTCAGCCTGCCCTGAGGGCAAGGCTGGTGCAGCATGTGGTGCCGGGGATCAAACTGTGGTCCCTGCAGCCGCCTAAGCCTTCCTAAGCAGGCGCTTTAGATCACTGAGCCATCCTGCTGGGCCCCATGATTTGGTTTTTATTTACTGAAACCCGTGGCTTCTGGTGTGGGTTCTCCTGTCTTATACAGAGGCTCTACCAGCCCTGTGCTCAGAGCTGTGGACAGCACACACCCAGAGTCTCTCTTGCACACCTTTTTATTTTTATTTTTTGCAATGTATAAATTTTATTTTTTCTCATACATCTTATTTGCAGCTTTGTACTTTTCTTTTTGTCTTCTTTTTGTTTGTATGTTTTTAATCTTTTTGAGACAGGGTCTCACCATGCAGTTCAGGCTGGTCCTGAGCTCGCTTTGGTAGCCCAGGCTGGTCTCGAACTCACACTGATCCTCCTGCCTCAGCCTCCCAAGTACTGGGATTACAGGCGTGTACCCCCAGCTGCAGCTTCACCCTTGAGCTGCTGCCCACATTCACAGCACGGAGCAGGGTACGAGTAGCCAGCCCACAGTCTCTCATACATTTACTTCTTGCACTTCGAATGATTTTTAAAATTCAAGTTCCTATCTGATACGATTACTTTCTTTCTTTTTTTTTGGTGGGACTGGGGTTCAAACTCACGACCTTGCACTTGCCAGGCAGGCACTTGTGCCACGGAGCTATCTCCCCAGCCCTGAACGATTACTTTCTTGCTAACAACTTTTATTGTAAAACAATGTCTCCTCACAAAATGTCTCAACTGTACAGCAGCCTTAGGAATTTTTATTTTATTTTTTATTTTTTCTTGTTTCAGAACTTTTGCTTATGTATTTATTTATACGGCTGGCTCAGCCTGCCCTGAGGGCAGGGCTGGTGCAGCATGTGGTGCTGGGGATCGAACAGTGGTCCCTGCAGCTGCCTAAGCCTTCCTAAGCAGGTGCTTTAGACCACTGAGCCATCCTGTTGGACCCCAGCCCCAGCAATTTTAACCTCCTCACGATTGCTGAAAGATCTCTAGGCCTGGAATAGAACCGTAGGGTGAGTGTTTTCCGTGGCTGTTCAAAACTGCTGATTCACTGGAGAACTTCCAAGGTTGCTAAAGCAGAGCTGGGTGCAATTCTTACCTCCGCTCCTTTCCGCCTTCTGCTGAGTTCACTTTCCAGGGGCTGCGGGGCTGGGATGTGAACACAGGACCGGGAGGCGCAACAACTCAGCCCTAGACGATCCCTCTGTGGTTCTCTCGGCTTGGGCTGCCTCCCTGGAGAAGTTGGCACCTGGCCACCTCCCCGGCCCTTGTTCTCTGGTTCTCTCTGTTTCTTTTTAGGTGTCTGGTACAGGGTCTATGGGGTCTCACCACATTTGTCGGACTCCTTGTGATCCTCCTGTTTTCAGCCTCCCAAGCGCTGGCTGGGATTTCAGGCACACGCCACCACGCCCAGTCTCAGTGGCTGTCTCAGGGCGCTCTGGGAACGGAGCCGGGTGGCACGAGGGGCATCGAACCCTGGTCTGTTGCGAGTGACGAGTTGGTGCCGAAAGAAATGACGAGAAGACCCGATGGATTTAGCTTCCGAACACTCACTGAGATTTTGTCTCTCTGGGTGAGTCCCAAGCCTCAGAAGCGTCCCGCTTTTACTGACAGGCCAACACCAGGCTAAGGATGTGCACCACTGCTTTAATGAATACCGACTACAAATCACCACAGCTTTTAGCATTTGCCTGACACTAGGTTCACACAAATGCTAACTGGAAAGGTTCCAAGCAGGGGGGGAGCCAGCAGGAGCAGCTGCTATCTGCCTCCTTGAATCCCAGCTTTCCGGAATTCCCAAGTGACAGACTACGGCAGTCTCTGGGCTTTGTGTATTGCTCTCCGCTCCTGAGATGCTAATTTTTTTTTTTTTTTTGGTGAGACCAGAGTTCAAACTCACGACCTTGCACTTGCCAGGCAGGCACTTGTGCCACGGAGCTATCTCCCTAGCCCTGAGACGCTAATTTCTTATCTCCACACTGGTCCCTGCGTCTGTACCCTCTGCTTCTTTTCTTTTTTTTGTCTTTTTGAGGCAGGGTCTCGCTATGCAGTTCAGGCTCACCTTGAGCTCACCTTTGTAGCCCAGGCTGGTCTCGAACTCGCATCGATCCTCCTGCCTCAGCCTCCCAAGTGCTGGGATTACAGGCATGCACCACCACGCCTGGTGTTGTAGCCTCTGCTTCTGGGTCTTGACTATAGGTTTCATGTAATTCCTTACTTATTCCCTAGCAAGAATTTCCCTTACAGGCCCTGCCAGCCCCGCCCCCAGGGGGAGGCTGAGTCCATGGCCAAGTCCAGGTGTGGTGGCACGTGCCTGTAATCCCAGCGCCAGGGAGGCTGAGGCAGGAGGATCACTACGAGTCTGCGCTGCATAGTGAGACCCTGTACCAAATATCTAATATTTTTCTTTTTCTTTTTTTTTTTTGTCTTTTTGAGACAGGCTCTTGCTATGTAGTTCAGACTGGCCTTGAGCTCACCTTTGTAGCCCATGCTGGTCTTAAACTCGCACTGACCTTCCTATCTCCACCTCTCAAGTTTGGGCAGAATACATAAATTAAAAAAAAATAAAAAGGAATTTCCCAGGGGGCTAGGGAGATAGCTCTGTGACACAAGTGCCTGCCTGGCAAGTGCAAGGTCATGAGTTTGAACCCCAGTCCCGCCAAAAAAAAAGAAAAAAAAAAAAAAAAAAAAGAATTTCCCCACTGGGATGCTTTTCTCAACCAGCCTCCTCTGCAGGGATAGCATATTTCCTGTGTGCCCCTTGCAGCTCCGGAAAGAAGAGCAATTGTCAGACCCCCGTTACACAAAAGCGTCCCTCAGCATCGGTTCAGGCTGTGTTCCCAAGAGCGTCAGATCTACCTCAGTACCCACCCGTACCCCTCTCTCCACATCCTCAGTGTCTGTGATTGTCCTTCCTCTGTCTACAGCTGTATCTTTTTTTTTTTTTTTTTTTTGGTGGGACCAGGGATTGAACTCAGGACCTTGCACTTGCCAGGCAAGCGCTTATTCTACTCAACTATCTTCCCAGTCCCCCGCAGCTGTATCTTACACATCCTCAGATGTGCCCTGTTCCCTCTACATCCCCCTACATCTGAAGGAAGCGCCTAGCTGCTCAGTGCTGCCCCCAGCGGCTCCTTGGTCCACTTTATTCCTTCATTCAATTCCCTTCCTGGCGGCCCTGGGGTCTGCAGCTCCTCACCGCCGCTGCCTTAGGTCCGCGCTTCGCCGCAGCTCTCACCGCACGCGCTGCGGGCCAAATCACAGGAGGTCACGTAGTATTTGGGTAAAAAGCAAACATGCTGGCAGGTGTTTTCACAGCCAGCTCTGATGGGGGTCGCTCGCCTCGGCTCTCCAGCTCCCCGTGGGCGGGAGGGCAAGGGTCCTGCGCAGCCAGGCGCAGAGGGACAAGGACACGGAGAGGACGCAGAGCTCCACACCTGCTTTACCCCAGCCAGCCTCTTCCGCTCAGCCTCCTCCTCCTGGGGAGAGGAACCTGGTCTCCGGCCTGCAGCCTCCTGTCACTGCTTTGTGTGTAGAGAGGAGGGATGTTGGCTGTATGCTCAGCAGGACAAAGTTTGAAGCTGTTTATCTCTGAAAGTAAAGGACCTAATTATTGATTGATTGACTGATTGATTGGTTGTCTTTTTGAGGTAGGGTATCGCTATTTAGTTCAGGCTGGTCTTGAGCTCACTTTTGCAGCCCAGGCTGTTCTCGCACCGATCCTCCTGCCTCAGCCTCCCAAATGCTGGGATTACAGGTGTGCGCCGCCATGCCCGGAGCTCTAACTTTTAAAATCCCGCTTCGTAGCACAAGCTATAAACTCAGGTCTTTGTCCTGAGCTGCGTCTCCAGTCCTTTCCGCGTTTCGTTTTGAGGCAGGCAAATTTCGAATTTGCTAGTTTGGCCATGCTGGTCTCAGAACGGCGCTCCAGCCTCGGCTTCCCACTGCGCTGGCTTCCAGGTGAGCGATGCCCCTTCTGGAATCCTGGCTTCCATCTAGAAGGGGACTTTCTTAAGGTCTGCCAGCCACCAGCCTCGCCCGCTCCATCTCTTGTGTCCCTCGGTCAGGTGACTGCTGGGTATCCCCGAGGCCACGGCCTCACTTCCACACGGGAGGCGGATGGCTTGTTGCGCGGACCGGTTCCGCGGTGCCGTGAACGCAGTTACCGGGCGCATAGACTGCAGACTCGGGGAGGAAGACTGCTGCCCCCTCCTGGTGGCTGTGCTCCGTGCAGCGACATTGCCTGCGGGCCCTCGGTAGGCTCCACATCTCCATGACGTGGACAGGTCAGAAGATCCACCACAGCAAGTGCTAAGCGGTCCCCAAGGGTCCCTCCCTAAACACGCGAGTCCACGCTTGCGCCACGACCCCGCCACTCTGGGCCTGTCATGCGTGCCTCAGGGCCGCTGAGTCAGAGCCAGATGGGCTCTCCGGGCTGAGGCTGTCAAACCCTGCCGGCTCCACAGAGCCTCCCCACGGTGCCCTGCTCAGGGACAGGCTTGTGGCCGGAAGCGGCGGTTTCTCTTGTCCTCGCCCGGCCTGAGGCTTGGGTAATATCTGTGTGCCTTTTTCATGACGGTGCACCTCCTGCTTGTGGGTGGTTCGGCCAGCCCGGCTGGCCCGGGGCTTGAACCCCCAGCCGCTGCGCCTGCTTGCAGGTGCTATTTGGGTGGCCCTCTTTTGGTGGATTTTGTTTTAGCTCTGACAGATAGAAGATCATGTGTAAGCAATGTCAATTTGCCTTTTTTCCCCTGTCCATTTTAGTTTTTATTTTACCTGATTTCTCTGTGTTGAACACAAGGGGTGAGAGTGGGTATTCTTTGTTTCTGATTTTAGAGAAAAAGTTTTTTCCCCTCTTCTTAACATGTCGGCATTCTATTTGTCATTAATGGTTTGTATCAGATTATAAATTATTCAGCGCCTATCTTTTCAGGTTTCTAAAAAGTAATGAATAGATATTGATTTTGTTATAAGCTCTCTGTAAGTCTATTTGGATGATCATGTGAGTTTTTATTTATTTATTTATTATTTATTTTTAGAATTTTTTATTTTATTTTTTTTCTTGTTTCAAGAACTTCTGATTGTTTGTTTATTTATTTTTATGGCTGGCTCAGCCTGCCTTGAGGGCAGGGCTGGCACAGCATGTGGATCAAACTGCGGTCCCTGCAGCTGCCCAAGCTTTCCTAAGCAGGCACTTTAGACCACTGAGCCATCCTGCCGGGCCCCGATCATGTGAGTTTATTCTTGCTTCATTTTACTTTATTTTTTATTTTATTTTATTTTATTATTTTTTTTTCTTGTTTCAGAACTTTTGTTTGTTTATTTATTTCTTTTTATGGCCGGCTCAGCCTGCCCTGAGGGCAGGGCTGGCGCAACATGTGGTGCCAGGGATCCAACCGCAGTCCCTTCTGAGGAACAGCCGGCAGAATTTTCCCATCTGTCGGGTTCTTTCGTGGAGGAACCTAAAAGTGGAAGCTTTTAGTCTGATAAAATCTCTTTTCTTGACGCTTGCCACTATTTCTGTGTGATGGAGGTTCTGTTTAGAAAATCAAGGGCTGGCCAAATAGCTCAGTGGATTAAAGTGCCTGCAATCAGACGCAGGGACCACGGATTGGGTCCTGGGTCTGCCGTAGCCGGCATCACCCCTGTGGCGCGCTGAGATGGCAATTAAGACTGGGCGTGGTGGTGCACGCTTGTAATCGCGGCTCTTGGGAGGCTGTAAACATTCGGATCTCTATGAGTGCGATCTAGTAGTGAGGCCCTGAATACCCTGTAGACCCTTCCCTAAAAAAAATAAAAAAAAATAAAAAATAAACAAGCAAGCTAAAACCAAAACCAAAACAAAAAAACCAAAACCAAGACAATCACTTCCTACATCTCTGTCTTCTAGTGTTTTACCTTCCAAAAGGCTTACTGTTTCAGTTTTAGTGTTGATATCTGTGACCCACTTTGATCGATCGATTGATTGATTGTCTTTTTGCAACAGAGTCTCAGTATGCAGCTCAAGCTGGCCTTGAGCTCACTTTGCAACCCAGGCTGGTGTTAAACTCACAGTGATTCTCCCGCCTCAGCCTCTTGGGCACTGGGACGACAGGCTTGTGCCATCATGTCTGGCCTGATTTTAGTGTAGTATATGCTAATAAGCACCCTGTTTCATTTCCCAGCACCACCTGTTGACAGGATTATCTTTCTTTTCCCCAAGATAAGCTTCTGGCCTCTTTGCCTGAGATCAAATAGTTGAATAGGTCCAGGGAGAGTGTCCCATATCCTCAGCCCTATCCCACAGAGCCCTGTGTCTGTCCCTGTCCCAGTGTCGTGCTGCTTTTTATTACTATTGCTTTGCAGAGTAACTTGAAGCCGGGCATTCCCATGCTGCTTGATTTGCTGTTCTTTCCCCAGATTACCTGTGCTCTTCTGGGTCTGTGCTGGTTCCCTATGATTTGTAGGATTGTTTCCTCTAGATCTGTAGTGTATGCTGTTGGTACGTTGACCAGGACAGGCCCGGATCTGTATAAAAGCTGTGGAAGTGTGGCTATTTTGACAATATGGGTTCTGCCTACCCAGGCGCAGGGTGCATCATCTTTCTATTTTTTTTTTTTTTTTTTTTTGTCTTTTTGAGACAGGGTCTTGCTATGCAGTTCAGGCAGGCCTTGAGCTCACTTTTGTAGCCTAGGCTGGTCTCGAACTCACAGCGATCCTCCTGCCTCAGCCTCCCAAGTGCTGGGATTACAGGGGTGCACCACCACGCCCAGCTCTATTTTCTTTTTTATATACATTTATGGCTGTCTCAGCCTGCCTTGTGGGTGGGGCTGGTGCAGCATGTGGTGCTGGGGATTGAACTGTGGTCCTTGCCTTGCCTAAGCTTGCCTCTGCAGGTGCTTTAAACTGCTGAGCCATCTCGCCGGCCCCCATCTTTCGATTTTCTGACGTCCTCTTTAATCTTCTTCTTCCAAGTACTATAGTCATCTTTGTAGAGATCTCTCACTTCCTTAGGCCAATTCCTAGAGATTTTATTTCTCTTGAAGTCACCGTGGATGGGGTTGTTTTCATCATCCCCCCCCTCACAGTCACTGGTGGACCCCCCCACAGTCACTGGTGGACCCCTCCCCCCCGCCTCACAGTCACTGGTGGAGTACTGCATGGCTGATGGCTGATGACTCTGTGCTCTGATCAGGTACCCCGATGCTTTGACGAGGTCGGTTATTCACTGTTGGGGTTTTTCGTGTTGTTGTTTTGATGGTCCCTATAGCGTCCCATGTCCTCCACAAAGGTTTCCCTTCCCTAAGTGATTACCTTTTTATTTCTTTCTCCTGCCCAATTGCTCTGGCTAATGTTTCTTTCTTTTTTTTTTTAAATTTAATTTAATTTATTTATTTTTTTTCTTGTTTCAGAACCTTTGTTTGTTTATTCACTCATTTTTATGGCCGGCTCACCCCACCCCAAGGGCAGAGCTGGCGTAGCATGTGGTGCCGGGGATCGAACCGCGGTCCCTGAAGCCACCCAAGCTTTCCCAAGCAGGCGCTTTAGACCACTGAGTCTGGCTAATGTTTCAAGTATTACGGTGAGTGGAAGAAAGGAGAGCAGATAGATATCCTTGTCTTGGCCCTAAGTTTATTTTTATTTTATTTTTTTCTTGTTTCAGAACTTTTGTTTGTTTGTTTGCTTTTTGTGGGAAGCCACGCCCAGAGGTGCTTGCAGAGAGACATGTCCCAAGGGAACCTGTCAATCATCACTGACGGGCCAATGAGCGAGGAGTACGGCAGGGCAGCTTCCTCTTCCTGCGTCATCCCCGCCTCCTGTCTATATAAACCGCTCACACTTCCTCAATAAACGGGACTTGATCAGACCTTTTGACTTGTCCTCATTCTTTGTGTCTCCTGCCCTATCTTTGTCAATCCCCACTTCTCCCCCAGGTACAAACCCGTTGAACGTCCCGCAGGTCGGGACAGCTTTTATGGCCGGCTCAGCCTGCCCTGAGGGCAGGGCTGGCGCAGCACGTGGTGCCGGGGGTCGAACCGCGGTCCCTGCAGCCGCCCAAGCTTTCCTAAGCAGGCGCTTTAGACCACTGAGCCATCCTGCCAGGCTCCTTGGCCCTGAGTTTAGAGGGAATGCTTTTCTTTCTTTTTTCTTTTTTTCATTTTATTTCTTTGGTCCAGGATCTCACTGTGCAGCTCGGGCTTGAAATGATCCTCCCGCTTTCAGCTTCCCCCGCACAGGGTTTACAGGTGTGTGCCACCTGCTGGGCCTTGGTCACCGGCTCAGTGTGTACTGGGTGCAGGACTGGAGTGGCATGAGGGGCTGGAGCTCGAACCCTGGTCCTGCGCTTGCCGAAGCAGGCGCTTAGTCCGCTGAGCTATCTCTCTAGCACCTTAAAGGGAATACTTTTTAATTTTCCCTATTCAGTATGATGCTGGCTATTGGTTTGTAATGTATAGCTTTGATTATATTTGGATATGATCCTTCTATATATTTTTATTTTTTATTTTTTGGGATAATTATGTGTATTATTTATTCATTTTTTAAAATTTTATTTTACATTAAAGTGTAAAAATGCAAATAAATATTCCAAGTATAATTTTAGTGCTACCCATTGCTATCCTCAGTGTGAAAAATATTTTGGTGGTTCTTAGGCGTCCTGTGCATATAAGTGCATGGTTTTGCTCCTGCCGTGTTTCCTATCTTTTCTGTTTGCGGTCACTTCATTGTTTAATGCTTAAGTCTTTGGTTTCCTTTCAGCTGTGTTATTTATACCTTTCCATTTCTATTTCTTCTTTTGAGATCTTACACTAGGGCTTTCTATATATTTTATTATTTTTTTTATTTTTTTGCGGGACCGGGGTTCAAACTCTTTCATTACCTTATTGTTTCTTCTATAAACACATCTAAAATTGTATTTGCAAAACAGTTTATGTGGAAGCCGGGGAGATAGCTCTGTGGCACAAGTGCCTGTCTGGCAAGTGCGGTCCTGCAAAACAAAACAGTTCATGTGTTTCATAAAGTGCTCTGAAAACTCACTAAGCATCTTACGAATTTATTTTATTTCATTTTTTTGTTTTTTCTAAAGAATTTTTTGGGGGCTTGGCGGGATGGCTCAGTGGTCTAAAGCGCCTGCTTGGGAAAGCTTAGGCGGCTTCAGGGACCACGGTTTGATCCCCGGCACCACATGCTGCACCAGCCCTGCCCTCAGAGCCGGCTGAGCCGGCCATAAAAATGAGTGAATAAACAAACAAAGGTTCTGAAACAAGAAAAAATAAATAAAATTAAATTTAAAAAAGAGTTTTTTATTTTATTTATTTATTTTTTTTTCTTGTTTCAGAACCTTTGTTTATTCACTCATTTTTATACCCGCCTCAGCCTGCCCTGAGGGCAGGGCTGGCGCAGCATGTGGTGCCGAGGATTGAACCGTGGTCCCTGAAGCTGCCCAAACTTTCCCAAGCAGGCGCTTTAGAACACTGAGCCATCCCGCCGGGCCCCCCACGAATTTTTTTTTTTGAATAAACTTTATTGATTATTTATGTATGTTATGACCAGCTCAGCCTGCCCTGAGGGTTGCGCTGGTGCAGCATGTGGTGCTGGGCCTTGAACCGCGGTCCCTGTGGTTGCCTAAGCTTGCGTAGCAGGTGCGTTATAGACTGCTGAGCATGTCGCCGGCCTGCATCTTATGAAATTGCTTCTCTTCTTCTTTTCTAAGCTCTTCAAATAGTTTGACCAAGTGACTTTTTGTACTCTTTGGCTATAACTTCCTCTACTTTATCGCTTCTCAGCCTTTTGGCTAAGATCAAGTGTAGTAACTTCCTCTACTTTAGTGTCAGGGACATTTATGTCTATTAAGGAAGTGGTTTTTGGAGGCGTCTTGCTTCCTTGTTCTGCCATGTTTCTATTGCTTCTGTGCTGCAGATTGGAGACCAGTTAGGGTAGAGTAAATCCCGAGGCAAACTGGATATTGACATATCACAAGAACCAGTAGGGCTGGGGATAAGGCTCGGTGGCACAGCGGTGGTCTGGCAAGTGCAAGGTCCTGAGTTAGATTCTTGGTCAAAAAAAAAAAAAGAGCCAACAAAAATCTACCACTGCTCCAGCCTTAATAATAGTAAGAGAGATTTATAATAATGACAGAGACAGACCGATCAAATGACAGTAGACAGTGAATACTACAATTCAGTAACTGCCATCACTGATAATAGAAAAAAGTTCAGGGGCTGGGGATATAGCTCCATGGCACAAGTGCCTGCCTGGCAAGTGCAAGGTTGTGAGTTCAAACCCTGGTTC
>PVJA010024906.1:0-31238 GCA_004027025.1 Myocastor coypus
GAAATTCATCACATTTAAATGAAATCCCATCAAAATTACAATAGTTTTTAAATTATTATAGCCAGCTTAGCCTGTCCTGGGGGTTGGGCATATGGTGCTAGAGATGGAACTGTGGTCCTTACGGTTGCCTAAGCTTGCCTAAGCAGGTGCTTTAGGCCTCTGAGCGATCTTGCTGGCCCAAAACACAGTAAGTCAAGAAAATCATGGAACAAAGTATTTCAAGTCCTACAATAAAAGAACTTTCAACCCAGATGGACACACTCTAAAAAACTCTCTTTTAAAATTAATGGAGAAGTAAAACGCTTCATGACAAAGAAAAAGTAAGAAATTCATGACCACAAAAACAAGCCCTACAAGGAATACTGATAGAAAGGGGTCAAAGTGACCACTAATCCAAGAACAGAAAAATTCACCAAATAGGGCAAACAGTTAAACACAGGAAAAGTAGGGTACCTCAGTAGGAAAACAACATTATAAATATAAGTCAATACATATCAAGTATAATCACCAATGTAAACGGATTCAGTCCACTAATTGAAACACCAAGAGTGGTAGAATGGATCAAGAAACAAAATTCAACAATATTCTGCATAAAGGAAACACATCAAATTCAAACAAAAATTGTTAGATAAATGTCAAAGGATGGAAAAAATATCACATACACCAGGAACTCAGCAAAAAGCTAGGATAACTATTCTGCCCACACACAATGTGAACTTCAAACCAAAAATGATCCAACCAGATAAAGAAGATCACTAGATACTTGTTAGGGGAAATTTTCAGGAGAAAGAGGTAATAGTCATAAATACATATGCACCAAATATGGGAATATCAAACTATATAAAACAAATTTTAAAAGTCATGAAAAATTTAAAAACCAATAACACAATCTTAAAAGGAGATCTTAACTCTCCATTATCTCAAGGAGAGAGGTTAACAAGACAAAAAAATTAGCACAGACAGAACAATTGAAAAATAAAACCTTTGAAATAATGGATTTAGTAGAAATTTACAGAGTATTCCATGTAAAAACATCTGAATGCACATTCTTTTCAGCAATATATGAGATGTTCTCTAAAATAGGCCACATACTACTCCATAGAGCATACTTAAGTACATAAAAGAAAATTAAAATTATCTCATGCATATTATCAAACCACAGTGCAAGGAAAATGGAAATTAATGACAAAGAAAACACAAAAACTCCACAATCACATAGCAATTAAATAACAGTATCTGCAGCAACCAATAAGTTACAGATAAAATTAAACAATATTTACAACTGAACAAAAATTTAAACACAACTTATTAGAATTGGTGGGATGCAATGAAAGTAGTATTCAGAAGGAACTGTACTGCACAGAAATTTATGACAAACATTAGGAAAACAAGAACTTAAATACCTAGTGCTGCAACTCAACCTTCTAGAAGAGAATTCCAAGCCCGAAGTCCAAAGACAGGAAGATGTTATAAAGATTAAAGCAGAAATTAATACACTTGAGATGAAGAAAACACTATAAAGAGCTGGTTCATACATAGTTTCAAAGTAAACCCAGTGGGGATTTGACTGACCTTGGGAGATACAAAAGTTACATGTTTTGTTATACAGGTCTTGCTGTAACTTGCCCTTAACTATCCAGCAGAGCAGTTTAACGATGAGGCATAAAACGTAGAGCTAGATTAGTGTGCTCAGCTGTAAAGGCTTAAATCAACAGCTTCCATCATTGCCAGTTTTGTCAACAACCCACTGTGATTATGGAACATTGAACCATGTATAAAAACTATTTTTTCATAGTTTAATGAGAAGAATTTTTGTGCTAAAAATGAATAGAGAAATTATCACTTCTACACCCTATGCTCTGTATAACTACTAGGAAGACATCAATATGCATTGTATCAAATACTGGAAATGTATCACTAAAGTATTTTGAAACTGTCACATTGTTATTTTTTATTAAACGCAGTAAAAAAAGGAATCAAAATGGTGAAATTACCACAAATCCTGTGGAAATTGAGAAGGTCATCAATAGCTACTTTATTTTAATTTGTTTTGTTTTGTTTTTGGCCAGCTCAGCCTGCCCTGAGGGCCGGGCTGGCACAGCATGTGGTGCCAAGGATCGAACCGCGGTCTCTAAAGCCGCCTAAGCTTTCCTAAGCAGGTGCTTTAGACCATTGAGCCATCCTGCCAGGCGCTCAACAGCTACTTTGAAGACATTTACTCTCACAGAATGGAAAGCACAAAAGAAATGGAGAGATTCTTAGGCACAAATTACCAAAACTGAGTTAAAAAGATGCAAAATTCTGAATAACACAATATCAACCAATTTCAAAAATGCAACAAAAAACGTACCAACAAAGAAAATCCCAGGTCCTGATGCACTAAACTAAAATCATCTTATTAAGAACTTTCTGCATGTCAAAGAAAATCATCAATAAAGGAAAAAGAAAACGCACAAACTGGGAAAAAATATCTTAACCGACAAACACTCATATGAAGGATTTCTATCTAGAATACACAAAGAACTAAAAATCCAGGCCCTGAAAACTCAAAGATCCAGTGCAAAAATGGGCATTTGAGTTGAACACATACTTTTCAGAGGAAGAAATACAACTTGCAAATAAATACATGAAATGTTTCATAGCATTGGTTGTTGGAAAAAAGCAAATAAAAGTGACACGAAGATACCATGTCAACCCTAAAAGAACAGTTATCATAAAGAAATCAACCAATAACAAATGCTGGAGAGGTTGCAGGGAAAAAAGGAATACTTCTCCACTGTTGGTGGGAATGTGGTCTTGTACAACCATTATGGAAAACAGTGTGGAAATTTCTCAAAAAGTAGGACTGGAGGTTCCATTCAACTTAGATGTCCTCCTTCTGGGTACCTTTCTAAAACAAATGAAAACATCATAGCACAGTGACATATGTTCACCCATGTTTATGGCAGCAGTTTGTCATAGCTAAATCTTGGAAACCATCTAAATGTCCATCATCTAAGGAATGGATAAAAAAAAGGTATGATATTTTTATACAAGTGAGTATTACTCAGCTATAAAGAAAGGTAAACATCAGGAATTTATAAGCTGATACAACTAGAGGGTATACTCAAAAATGAAATGAATGTGACCCACAAGTATAAACATCAGATTGTCCTTCTGGTGTTAGAAACTGAAAGAATAAGTAAATTGTGAAAAGTAAAATAGATATAGTAAAATACAGAGAAACTTAACATAAGGAATAGTCAGTGGGGATAAGGTATAGAAAAAAAAGGAAAAAAATAGAGGAATAATCATGCAAGTATTTACAGGATAGCTGAGAATAGTATTTTTTTTTTCTGTATTTTACGGAAAGATCTACAGGGTGTTCAGGATCTCACTACTAGATCGGACTCATAGTGATCAACCTGTTTAGGGCCCCCAAGTGCAGGGATTACAGGCACATGCTGTCACACCCAGTCTCAATCACCATCTATGTGTGCCCCAGGGATGGGGCCAGCATGGCAGGCCTGAGGATCCATCCTCCAGCCCCTGTGCCTGCCTGCAGGAGCTTTAATCTGTTGAACTATATGGCCAGCTCTAGTTGAGAATATTGTACTCATAATTTCTATCAGTTGTTTGAAAATAGCAGTTAATGTTTACAATTTTTACTTTGACTAACTTTTTATGCTAATATCTGTAATGAGAGCAAGTAAATTGAAACCAACAATGTGCAATGTAACAACTACAGCTGAACAACTTTTATCTTATTCTTTTGAGTACATATAATATTAGGCTGGGGAGATAACTCAGTGGTGTAAGTTCTTGCCTGGCAAATGGAAGGATCCGGGGGCAGGGACTTCTATAGATTGAGACTTCCTTCACTCAAGAGTCACTGGCATTTTGTGTTTTAGTACTGATGGGATTATCAGTCTGAGTAGGTCTGGGACTATGGTTGTGGTCTAAGGTGGATATCCTAAGGCAGAGAACCTGATAGGAATGTAAAGAGAGGCAAAGAGATAGACTAGAGCTGTTGCTCTCTGCTGCCCTGTTTGGTTGGCTACCTCTGCCACCAGTTTGTTGCTGTTTCACCACCATGAACTGGATACTCTCTGCCCTGTTCCACTCAGTCTTGGGCCAGACAAATATGGACTGAAACCTCAATGAACTGTGAGCTAAATGGATCTTAATTCCTTAATTTTGAGTGTCAGATATTTGTTCCAGCAACGAGTAAAAAGTAACTAAGATATGGTGCATGCTTCTAATGCCAGTGCTGGGTAAGCTGAGACAATAAGATCACTACAAGTCCAAGCTGCATAGTGAGACCCTGTATTAAATAAATAAATTAAATAAATAAATAAGTAAGTAAATAAATAAATAAATAGTGGCCAGCTGAATAGCCCAATAGATTAAAATATCTGCTTAGGGAGACTCACGGCCTGGGGTTTTATTCACTGGTGGGCTGTGATAGCCTAGCCTCTGAGACATGCTGACCGGCAAATGAGACTGGGCGTGGTGCCTCACACCTGTCATCAAAGCAAGTGGGAGGCTGAAAACAGGAGGATCACTATAAGTCTCAACTACATAGACTCTGTAGGCCCTATCCTAAATACATAAAGAAGAATATAAATAAAGATTAAATAGGCACCATCTTTAATGACTTAGTTATTATTATGCTCTCAGATTAGAAAAGAAAAAATAAAAAAGACCAGAAATAATTAACATATATTGAAAGGTAGAGTGTATGTCTAATTGTTTGATAAATCGTACATATATGTATCTGGTAGTGTGAGCAATGAATTTGATGATAACAAAACATATTATCATATTATCATACCCATTGTTAATATTCCTTTCTTATTCAGAAATTTTCTTTCAGTTTTTTTCGGTTGTTTTTTGTTCTAGTTTTTGTTTGTAATTTTACCTCCTTAAAATAAGAAAGAAAAACAAAAATAAAACCTTTGAGTTGTGAAATGTTTTTGAAACCTATGAAAATCATTATGTGACTTAATAGTTCACTACCTTTTCTTCTTTTTTTTTTTCTTTTTTTTTTTTTTTGCGGGACCTGGGTTCAAACTCAGGACCTTGCCCTTGCCAGCCAGGCATTTCAAATCATTGAAAAAGCCTTTTGCTAATGACCTTTGGAGTTACTGATTTTCCAGCCCCCTCATGAGTCTTCCTTACCCAGAAATCAGATCATTCCATGTTCAGACCACGAGCTTATCCATATACTTAAAACACTCACTTCCTTAGAACAGTCAACAAGAAAGTAGAGTGGCAGGACCTAACTTTTAAATATGTAGCATGTCACTAAAAGGAGGAATTCTGACTTCACATGTAGAAGGGAGTAGTTATTACAGGATGCAATATGTTTGAATATTACTCTTGTTAAAACATGCAGGCTCAGAAGTACTTGAATTGATTTATATAATAATAATTTAAAGGCAACATTTAACAAATAACTGAATTTTTGCCATATTAATTAGCTTTCCTCTCACAATGAATCAATCAAAAGAAGGAGACTGGCAGAGTCGATCAAAAAAATAAAATCCAAATATATGCTGCATATGAGAAACACATTTATTAAAAAAGAAATCACTAAACTGAACTTTAAATGAAAGAAAACAGTACTCTATATGACAGAAACCTAGAAAAAACAGGGATAGCTATTCTGTTTGCTGTCGATATCAACTTCAAGTGTGAGTAAAAGAGATAAAGAAGGTCACTGCGTAACTGTTAGTGGAAACCTACAAGAGGAAGAGATCATAAGCATAAATATATGTGCAATCAATACAGGAGAGCTCAGCTATATATGACCAATTTTAAGAAACATGAAAAATCTAGTGAGCAATAGCATAATTCTAGTGGAGGGATTTAACACCACATTGACACAAATAGATAGATCAGACATACAAAAAAATAAGCAAAGAAATAACAGAGCTAAACCACACTTGTGAAGAAATGGATTTAGCAGAGCTTTTCAGAATGTTCCACCCAACAATATCTGAATACACATTTTTCTCAGTTGCACATGGCGTGTTCTCCAAAGTGAATCATGTGCTAGGAGTAGTACATGCTTAAGTAAATGCAAAGGAAACAAAATTATCACACGCGTATATCTGTCCATAGTGCAATGAAACTGGAAATTATTAACAAAAATACAACAAAAATTCTCTAAACCATGGAAACTGAAAAATACCCTCCTGAACAATCAATGGGTTACAGGTGAAATTCATGAAGATATTAAACAATATTTGCAATCAAATGAAAATGCAAATACAACTTATCAGAATCTCTGAGATCAGTGAAAGCTGATATAAGATGGGAAAAATTTACAGTAATAAATTCTCATATCAGGAAAACAGAACAAGCCCAAATAAACAATCTAGTGCTACACCTTAAACTCCTACGAAAAAGAAGAGCAAGTTGAGCCCAAAGCCCAAAGAAGACAGGAAATTGTAAAGATCAGAGCAGAAACTAATGCAATGGAAACAAAACAATACAAAAAATTATGAGTTGAAGAGTTGGTTCTTTAAAAAAAATAAATAAAATTGATAAACCCATAGCCAACCTCATTTAAAAAAATAAAGAAAAAATTGAACTTCTTATAATCAGGAATAAAAAGGAAGCAATCACTATGAATCTTATAGAAATTCAGATTATCAATACTTATTTCCAAAATCTTTAATATTGCAGGTTATAAAACACAGAAGAAATGAACAGGTTCCTAGAAAAATATTAACTACCAAGCTGAATCACAAAGATTTAAAAATTCTAGATAATCCAATATTTATCCAATTCTAGATAATCCAATGAAATTTACAATGAAAAAAAAAAGCCTACCAAAAACAAAAGCCCCAATCCTGAAGGATTCACAGCTAGAGTCTACAAGAAATTTAGGAAGGACGTAATGGCTACATTTCTCAAACTTTTCAGTGAAATTGAAAGGGAAGTAATTCTCCCAAAATCTTTCAGGGAAACAACTGTTACTGTGATAGCAAAACTGGAGAAAGACCCAACCAAAGAAAGAGAGAGAGAGAGAGAGAGAGAGAGAGAGAGAGAGAGAGAGAGGTGTACAGGCGAATCTCCCTAAAGAACATGGATGCAAAAATTCTCCATAAAACGCTAGCAAACAGAATGCAGCAAATCGTCAAGAAGATTATACATCATGAGCAAGTGGGATTCATAGGAATGCAGGGATGGTTGAAGCTGCACAAAACCATTAGTGTAGTACACCCCATCAACAGAGCCAAGAACAGAAACCACATGATCATCTCAAACAATAAAAGAAAAGCTGCTAACAAAGTGCAACACCTATTCATGATAAAAACACTATAGAAAATAGAATGGATGGTCTTTAATAGATGGTCTTTGCCTCAACCTTATGAAAGTAATCTTTGACAAACCAACAACCAGCATCATATTAAATGAACAAAAACTGAAACCTTTCACATTCAAAGCAAGAACAAGGCAAGGATTCTCACTGTTAGTACTTCTGTTTACTCTAGTTGGGGAAACACTGGCCAGAGGAACTAGACAAGACAAAGAAATAAAGGATTAATGATTAGAAAAGAAGTGAAGATACCATTATTTGCTAATGACATAACACTCTAAGCAGAAGACCCCCAGAACTCCACTAAAGGACTTGTAGATTTAATAACAAAATTGTGTAGCAAAACACACCATTAACACTCAAAAATCAATAGCATTTATAAACACAAGCAGTGAATGCACTGAGAAATTAATTATGGAAACCATGCCTTTCACATTAACATCCAAATAAATGAAATACTTAAGCATCAATCTCATTAAGGAAGTAAAAGATTTATACAGTGAAAATTACAGTACTCTGAAAAAAGAGATTGAAGAAGATTGCATAAAATGGAAAGATATTCCTTGCTACTGGATAGGAAGAACCAACATTCTAAAAATAGTCATACTCGCAAAATTATTATAAAGATTCAATGCAAATTTAATTAAAATATCATTAATATACTTCACAGATCTAGAAAAAAAATTCTTAAAATTCATCTGGAGCCAGAAGAGACCTAGTATAGCGAAAGCAATCGTTGGTAACAAAAGAACAGCAGATGATATCACAATCCCTGAGTTGAAATTGTGCTACAAAGCTACTGTGATAAAAACAGCATAGTATGGGCACAATACAGACCTTAGCATCAGTGGAACGGACTAGAAGATGTAGACACAACTACAAGCACCCTCATCCATCTCATCTTTTGATATGAAGGAACTGTTCATCCCTTGATGTTTTCCGTCCATATGAAAACGACATGGGCTCTGGGCCAAAGAGAGCTCTGCAAGAAGTCCTCTGATTCTGGCTTGAAAAACAGGAAATTGGTATAATTTTACTCACAGGAAATAAAGAGAATCCCTTTTATTATTTTGCTGTCTCCCCTTCCTATACAGATTCAGACAATGAATGGTAACAAGAACACCAATATTTATCGACACTATATATATATATATGATTTTTTTCTGGGTGATTGCTTTTCTTGCATTGCAAATAAACTGCCACAGCTTACAATACACTACTTATTGAAGCTTTCAACCTCAGGTTGGCCGACCAAGTAGGGGAGCACTGGTGGATGGAAATTTCTTGGAAGATTAAGGACAGGGAAGCATTTAGGAAAGCTCTTCCATGTACTTGTCTGTGAACTCCTGGATTCATCCCATGGATTTGTACCATAGACCTAACTCTAACCAGAAAAACAAAGATAGAACTGGACTAAGGTAATACCATCCGGAACAGACTCTGCGGGCAAGATATCTGAATGACAGATCAAATAGCACCTCAAAATTTTGGTAAATGACATTTATGCCCTACATAGACTGGGTTTTAACTTCAGATATGAGTATAAGTCAAGTTTTTCCTGCAAGAAAATTCTCATCTGCTGTATAGACTTTAGCTGTGATCCAGAAATGAATAACATATTATTGAAAATGAAAAATGTACAATTGAAACAGCAGGAAAATCTCAATTGTTATTAAAAAAGGTAATTGACAATGCAAAGCCAGAGATGGAAGAGGTAAGGAACTATTTGCCAGCAAATCCACTTTGTTTTTATGGAATTATAAACAAAATGTTATAAATGTAAACAATAGAAAAACAGAAATTTAACATTCCCAGCAAAGAGCTACATGACGCCAGAAAGAACTAATGGGTTATGCAATTGTAAAGACACAGTTGAGATTTCAAAACTCACCAGAGAGGCAGACCTGAGATGGGAAAGAACCAAGTGAAGGAGGTGAAAATCAATCTAAGAATTGATCTTAACAGCAGAACAATATTTTGAAAAGCTTAGCAGAGAGAGAGCCTAAAAGAAATGAAATATTGGCAAATCCAGTGCCAATATTCCTAGTAATGAAATACTAAAAGAGGAGAAAGAGTTTTAGTACACAGACTTTACCTGAGCAAACTGGCTGCACCCTTCCTGACTATGGCAAACAAATAAACACGCTGACTTGAGGAGTCCAGAGAACCTAGTGGGAAAATGCACAGGACAATTTGTGCCCAGGCATAGACAATAAAACTAACAAAAAATAAGGGCAAATAAACCAAGAGACATTAAATGTAAAGCCAGACAAATATGCTGACTTGTAGAAGGCTCAAGCCAATAGCTTCCAACATTGACAGTCCTGCTGATGACCCAGTACTATTATGGACTATTGGACTATGCATACAACTACTTTTTCTTAGTTCAATGACAAGAAATATTTGTATCAATAGTGTTTAGAAGACATCGTGTCTGTATCTTGTACTCTGAACAACTACTATGAAGACAACAATATGCATTGTATCAGTTATTGTGACTGTTCTGCTAACTGGTTTTGAAACTGTCTCTTTGTTATTTCTTATTAAAAATAAAAATTATAAAAAGAAAAATAAGTGGATAAATGTTAACATTTATAGCAAGTCAATAAATGTGTACCTCTCTACCAAAATAAAATAAAGTAAAATAATTTCAGAGCTATTAGACATATATACAGGTCCCCACCTCTCAGGATGAAAGACTCAGATCACCACATGTTTGTCCCAGGACACTACAGAAGCCAGAAAGAAGTTGTATGACTCTGTTGCTGAACAGAGCAGTATATTCAGGAAACCTGTCTGTGTTATTCAGCTTTCTGTCACTCTATCAAGATCTTAGATTATTAACTTTTAGAGAAGCAAAGCTGCAACTTGCCATCCAGCTTTGGAGGTTCCAGCCCACGACTGGAGCCTTCGATGCCGGTGTGCGACAGCACGTGCTGGTGGCTGGGGCTCTGATGCAGACCTGCCCAGGTCAGTGAGCCAGGCGGGTAGGGGCCGCGCATATCTTGGGGTTCCGGTGCCTCCCTCGCAGCCCTCTCTCTCCAGGATCTCGCCACATCTCATAGCCCCCTCTGGGAAGGAAGACTTTGACAAGTAGGCTTCGGGGGAAGATGTCATCAGTACCAGTTTCCCTTTGTGATCAAACTGAAAGAGTAGCATTTTCAAACAAGGGAAAATGGACAGAACTCATAACCTGCAGAAATTCTCGAACATCTTTGCTAAAAGTGATTCTTAGTGAGAAAGGGAATAAGAGCAGACGAGACTGGGACATGAAAAACTACAGAGGAATGTGATGCAAATATAAAACCCTTGATCTACTTAAAATAATCAAGTATTTTGGGTTTCTGAAGAAGAAATATGCAATGATAACATTCTGCACAATGATAAATTTTCTACATCTTATTGGTGAACTGCTATTTCAAATACACTGAAAAGTGACTTGTATATTGATATCCCAGTATCTAGCATATATTCTACATGAAAAACTCTATTGAAGCACTAAAAAGGCAAGAGAGAAGATGAAATAATACTGAAAACAACTAACACTAGGAGAGCTAGGAGTTAAGTTAGCTTTTTAGGGTGAGTGTGGCAGTGCACGCCTGTAATCCCAGCACTTGGGAGGCTGAGGCAGGAGGATCAATGCGAGTTTGAGACCAGCCTGGTCTACAAAACTGAGCTCAAGGCTAGCCTGAACTGCATAGTGAGACCCTGTCTCAAAAAGACAAAAAAAAAAAGAAAAAAAAAAAAAAAAAAAAAAAAAAAGAAAAAGTTAGGCTTTTAGCCCTCTGCCAGTGAATAAAAGAGTAAAGACAGGTGTTGCTAATATCAGAAATGCAAAAGGAAAGGGCCCAGAGGCAAGGGCGGGGCCAGGCTTCCATCCCCAGCACCGCATGCTGAATCAGCCACTCCCCCAAGTGCTCAGCAGTCCACCAAGGATGGGTGTGGTAGGGCACGCCTGTAACCCCAGCCCTGGGGAGACTGAGGCAGGAGGCTCACTGAGAGTCACTGTACCAAAGAATTGTAAAAGGGTTTGTTTGGCAGACAAGGTGGCATTAAACCTCCCCATGCACACACTCAAGAACTGGGATAAAATGGCTTAATTTTTAAAAAACAATAGATTATCAAATTTTTCCCAGATGAAATGTGAAAAACATTATTGCTGTTAGGAAAATTAAGTCATACGTTAGTACCTTCTGGGAAAGAATTATTCAGTCTACATGCATTCCCTTGAAAAATTCCACAAAATATTTTTTAAAAATAATATTAATTCTATGGAAATATTTCTGTAAAATAAGAAGGGAGTGGTGCATAAATATCAGAGAGGTAGAGACCACAGTGAGTCAATATTTCTCATGAACACAGACACAGAAGTCCTCAGCAAAAGCCTTCAGGAGCCCAGGGTAGACCACTTTGAAGACAGCAGTCCACCATAGAGCAACCATTGTTGAGTTTCTATCATTTTGTTTTGAAGTTCCGTGTCTTCTTTTATTGTTTCTTTATTCTCTTTAAAATAAAATAAAAGCATTTGCAGGTGCAGAACAGCAATGAAGCTTCCGAGAAATGCAGAGCTGGCTCCAGGGATGGATACAGCAAGCCATGTAATCATGTAGATGATTATGTAGAAAGAATTATGTAGGTGGTTATGTAGAGGAAAGACTGTGTATTGGGCTTGGAGAAACAGTGCCTACGTAGGCTACTGAAAACATGATTTATAAAATAATTATAACAGTAAATTTCCCTTTCTCAAAAAGCAATGAGCCATTCCCACTAACCACCCTCTACCTGTTCCGGAAAAAGTGAATTATTAACATAAATTTATGGCTCTATAATTTTCACTCTAAACAATGCAGTCATGATTCTGATATGAATTTTCAAATTTAGACTCAAATAAGAACATTTTACTAAAGCCATTTCTCCTTGAAATATTAGCTAATTTCCTAATTTAAATATATCTACCCTTACAGAAGAATGTTTAATCAGCAATAGCTACAAAAAAAATAAGAAATGAGTATGGCCATTGCCTATAATTAGACATAATTTATAATCACAACTGTCAAGAATTTTCTAAAAACTGAGAGTATTTTATATATAAGAATAATTTTATATAAAACGTTCAACCAAGACATGAGTATTCTAATTTGTCTTTTAATGTTTTTTATTTAATTAAAGAGAAGCACATGCGAATGTAAAGGTTAAAGGTTGTTTAAAATGACTTATACGGGGCCAGACAGATATTTGAGCAAAGTACAGCACCTGTTTATGCAGGCTCAGGGACCAGGGTTCGATCCCAAGTATTCCTTGCCAGCCCTAGCCCCGGGGCTCGCCAAGAAGGCCATTGAGAATGGGCATGGTGGTATGTACCTATAATCCCAGCACTTGGGAAACTGAGAACACGAGGATCCTTGATCACTACAAATCTGATCTGTGTAGTGACACACCCTGTAGACTTGGTACTAAATACATAAAATAAACAAACAAGCAAACAAACAAGTAAATAAATAAATAAATAAATAACTTACACTGAACATTTCCAAACCTGCTGCAAGTAAAGCCCATAAACTATGGGGTAATGCAAGAGAGATCAGTTGCTTAATATACTCAGCAATTACTTACTCACAAACACAACAACCTAAACAGTTATTCATGTATCAAACTGTTCACACATGCTCAGGTTGCCAGGTAAGACCGTTATATAATAATAAAAAGAGTTGCATTAAAAAGTGTAATAAACAGTTAGCTGGGCCACTTTCCCTCCCATTTCAAGAAGTGTAGAGAGAAATGAATCCTTCCTGAAGGCAGAAGGAGATGATACATCCAAGCCACAGCTGTAAATCATTACAGCTGTCAGGATGCAACAGAGCTACCCAGGACTCGGAGACCCAGGCCAGAGAACAGTGCACACAGGCAGCCGGTAAGCCTGCTTGGACACATAGCCAGAGGATGGCTCGTGTAAGCCTCCACTAGCCTTGTGCAGCACAGAAGGCTCCCGTGATGGACAGCTGGGCAGGACGCTGTCACACTGCCACAGTCGAGCTGGAAGTCAGCACCCCTGTAGCAACAGATAACACATGGATCAAACTGCAATTGACCACCCTCAGCACAGCGGCTGCACACAGAGCTTGGGACGTGCTGTGGCACTGGGCAGAGGTGTGTGTGTTTCCACAGGGAACTCGGCTTGCAGACTTCCTCCCTCAGCCTCAGAGAAGGCCTGTGTGCACACCCAGAGATTTTACAGGTGCTGTCACAGAGGACAAAGTACAAACCAGCTTAGGCCTGACCTTTGCGGCCAAGGGACTATTTCCAATACTCCCTCAGCCTGGAGGGACATCATGGAGCTAGATGCTATTTGCTGTGAACACAATGAGGTAGCAAGCACAAGACTTGTCTTGGCCTTGGTGCCAAGCAGGCAAAACACAATGCTGAGCAGATCCTAATGGCCCTATGCCCAGGCCAATGTCCAGACATGGAGCTACGGCAACAACCTGGGACAAGGAATAATCTAAGGATCCTGCTCGTTGAGACTTCTGCTCAAGCAGCCTCCCCTGTAGCTAGACACAGTGCTTTTAAATCTACCTTGGCATAACTAATGCAGCCTGCAGTGTAATGGTCCTTGGTCCTACACCAGCGCTGTTGGCTTTGATGAGCTGTGGGCTCAAGTTTTGACGTAAGATTATGGCATTGGTGACCACAGAAGTGACTCAGAATACTGGGCTTGTTCCTCCTCCCAGATTCTGCACAGAGCTAAGCAAGGTCCTAACTGGTAATTGTGAATGAAGTTTCTACACCTACCCCAGCCCAAGGGAGAAGTTTGTGAGTAGAAACTACACATTTTACCTGTTTTCCTTGTGAACCCTGAATTGTATGCCAAAAGCAAGTTGGCGAAAGTCTGGGCTTGCAGTGCTCTCTAGTGAAGAAACAGCTAAAGTGTACCAAGACCAACCTCAGCAGACCTGACTGGAGGGCGCCATCAAGTGATAAAGTCCTAACGTGACTGTACCCCTTAGAGAAAGTAAACATTTGCTGCAAAGTCTAGAAATCACGTAATAGTAGAATCAGACTGCCAAGATGGTGACAAATATCTACTGTTCAGTTGTTCCACACCAGTAAGCAGCAGCGGCAGCACCTAGGTAATCGCCCCTCTACACTTCACAAGCTAAGCTGACAGAAATGCACAGCCAATACCCATGACGATAGTGCTGTAGGTGGAGAATTCATCATGGCTGTTCTAAGGTAGTCAGACAAACTCAAAGACAACGGAGAGACATGAGTAAATATGTTTCAAGAGAAGCTTAACAAAAGAGATATAGGTGATCACAGAAAAGGAAGCTGCACATCCTTGAGTGGAGAAGTACACTGACTGAATTTACAAACATGATAAAAAAAAAAAAAAGAAGTTAACTACAAATAGCAGAACAAGTAATACATAACAAAGGAATTAGAATTCCAAGCAATCTATTTAAAAGTATATACAGCTGAACCAGTCAAATAGCTCAGCACACTGAAGTGCCTGCTTACACAGGCTTAGGGATAAGGGTTCGAGCCCTGCAGTGTTGTGCTGACCCTGCCCCCGGGTGCACGCTGAGATGGTGGTTGAGACTGGGCGTGGTGGTGCACACCTGTAGTCCTAGAACTTGAGAGCCTGAAAAGAAGAGAACCGCTATGAGTCTAACCTCTGTAAAGAGACTCTGTAGTCCTTGTATTAAATACATTTTAATAAATAAATAAGACAGCAAGCAACAGGGAGTGAATAATCTGGAAGAAAATCTGGTTCTGCTGAGTGCAGACCGCTGAGGCAAGAAGATAGTACTATTAAATTTTCAAAAACTAAAGAAAAGAAAAGAAAAGAAAAGGTCCTGCCAAGCAAGAGAATTATACTCACCAGAGGTTTCCTTTACAATTTAAGGAGCTACTCCTCACTGAACAGAGGCTAAGAGAATCTATCTTGAGCAAAAGTATCTTGTAAAAAACAGCGGGAGCTTCTCAAAATGAAGGAGACACTAATGAAGTGTCCAATAGGTTATCTTCCTTCCAAGGTAAGAAAATGCTCCATGTCACCAAATATCAAGGAAATATAAAAGAAAAGCACAAGAAGAACCTCCCTGCATTAAGAAAGGCTATCAAACCGGGTGCTGTGGCACACACCTGTAATCCCAGCACTTGGGAGACTGAGCCAGGAGGATCAGTGCGAGTTCGAGACCAGCCTGAGCTACAAAAGTGAGCTCAAGGCCAGCCTGAACTGCACAGCGAGATCCTGTCTCAAAAAAAAAAAAAAAAAGAAAGAAAGAAAGAAAGAAAGAAAGAAAGAAAGAAAGAAAGAAAGAAAGACTATCAAGAAGACAAACATCAAGAAGTTCTGGTAAGGGTATGGAGCAAAGGAGACCCTTGCACACCTGGGCCTGGAAAGCAAGTTGATAAACCAGTATAGAACACAGAGGTTGCACAAAGAAGTAATGAGAACAGCAGTGGACCTAGCACACTTGGTGTATGGGCCAGAGAAATAAAATCAGTGCACCAAACACCAGCGGTATTCCAGGCTTATTGACATATTGTTGATGACAGTCAAGAAACGCAAACACTCAAAATGTTCACCAGTGACAAATCGATAAAGACAGTATGGCTGGTATCCAAAATGGAATACTATTTGGCCCCCCCAAATAATGAAATCTTGAGGGCTGGGGAGATACCTCATTAGAATAAGTGCTTGCTTGGCAAGTGCAAACACCTGAGTTCAATGCCTGATTCTGAAAGAAAAAAAAAAAATCTTGTCAATTGCAACCACACAGATGGAACTAGAGTTCATTGTGTTAAATGGGTTAAAGCAGGTATAGAAAATCAAGGATTGGTGGTATCAAATATTTTGCTCTGTTTTTCTTTGGTTTTTTTTGTTTGTTTGTTTTGAAGAGGGTAAAACAAAAACAAGAACATAGACAGAAGTAAATCATTACAAAACAATAAAAATGGTGCAGAATTTCAGAACAAGTAGAGGAAACTAACAATGGTCATTAAACATTATTGTCTTCAAATCTGTTGTTCAGACTACTAGATATAGGCATGTAAGACTGATCAAATAGCTAAAACATCAGCTCAGCCTTTCGATAAACCTTGAAATCTTTTGTCTGTTTTATTTTCTAATTTATTTTAAAGAGAGTATAAAATAATAGATAATTCAACATGTTTAGTTTGGCCTTAGCATATCTCTTCAGAATTTTAAAAGTTACCATCTCAAGTGTGGCTTTCAGGACATCAGAAATAAATGAGCAGCCTGAAGAATGAATTCAAGTTTCAAAACACTAATCATTACCACTACAGACAAAGAAGATGATTTGGATGATTTATGTCTAAATTAAAAGTCCTAGCTGGGCGTGGTGGCTCACGCCTGTAATCCCAGCACTTGGGAGGCTGAGGCAGGAGGATCGTTGTGAGTTCAAGACCGGCCTGGTCTACAAAAGTGAGCTCAAAGCCAGCCTGAACTGCACAGTGAGACCCTGTCTCAAAAATCCAAAAAAAAAAAAAAAAGTCCTCTGACAATAGAAACAGAAAGGAAAATAAAATACACGCTGCACTAAGCTGATTTCAAGCCAATGCAAATGTTACCATTTACTAGTTAGATGTCATTTTACATATAGAATGCAGTTCACCTCATGGGAAAAATGCTAACTTTGGATTCTATACTGCTTCTTCTCCAATTTTTAGCCAATAAAATAAATATTTATGTTTAAATAATAATTTAATTAAATGTATTTATAATATAAACTAATACAAGGTAATAAAATTGTGTTATTAAAAGTATCCAATGTTTATTTTATAAATAATTATTGTGGAAAAAATTGTTAACCAAATTCTTAAAAAAATCTCATTTATAATGCATTGTAACATTATTGTAATATCTAAACAATACTTACTGTGCATGCACTTTACCAAACATACTTGTCCTGTCTAAATATGGGCTGTTTTCATATGTCCTTCTTTGGTAATTATGTTTGTTCCTCTCCAAAGTTTATTTTGTGATTTTGCACTGGTTTTGATGCTGTAAAATGTATGACAGTAAAGTATCAAAACATTTAGGAGCATAATTTTTTTTGTTTGTTTGTTGAAATCAAGTCTCAGTTTTCACAAAACTCCAGTTTCTCCTTGGCTTCCTCGCCGATGTAAGTGGTAAAATCCTAGGGCAGATCTTCCTTGGTGCACTGCTGGATGCTGCCTATTAAAAATACTTGCTGTATAGGTTTTTCCTCAGTGGGTAACAGGTTAATGATAGCTAAGAAACAAATTTTGCAGTCAAAATTTCTAATGGAATGCAGCAGTTTTACAAATTATGAAAACATGGGCATAGTTTGGATCTAACCATTTAAAACGTGGATAAATAGATTATTTTACACATGAGAGAATTCTTCAAGCACTAAAGGTACATTTTCACTAGGAAAAGTGATATATGCTTATGCAACATTATATTTGTCCATGTCTCCACAATGTACGGTGGTATATGCAAGCTTTTGTTCATATTGTTAGAAGCTGTATCCTAGAGTGCCATGTGTGCTTCATATAAAAGAGTCTACAGTTTTGTTTGTCATATAGTATTTTGGCATTTATATAATGAGAGTGCTTAGTTTTAACAGATAGAATTTGCATTTGTATTGTATTTCAAAAAGCTCTATGTAAAAGGTATGTATTTAGTGGTCATTCATAATTCATTTATTATGAATTGTAACAGGATGGAATACTAAGATGATATTTGCATATTGAAAATATGTTACTTTACCAGTTTTTAATGGTAAGCAACTCTGTGACTGGTATGCTTAAATAGTATGTAATCAGTCATTTAATATAAACATTTATTTCACCAGTGCATTTTTATAATGATCTGGCTGAAAACTGTATTTCCATGTAAACGCAATGATATGGTTGATTTTGCTGAGAATGAATGATGTTAAATAAAAACAATTAATAAAATAAAGTACTAGACAAGACATCAAAAAACACACATTCAGAAAAATGAAAACAGAATGAAAGGTATTCTCTACTAGTTGCTAGACTACACATTACTGTCTCCAGTGTAGTTGCTCATATTACAGATTCTAGCATACAAAATTTGCCAAAGTAAGAATATTAAGTATTAACTGCTACTTTAAAAAATACAAAACTAACAGAAAGGGGCTGGGTAGACAGCTCCGTGACACAAGTGCCTGCTTGGCAAGTGAAGGGTCATGAGTTCGAACCCCAGTCTGGGGAGTGGGGAACAAGCACAAAAAAAAAAAAGAAAAAGAAAAAAAAAAAAAAAAAACCTAACAGAAATCAGTAACATAATCATCTTTGCTATTCTATGGCTATACTGATGTGACTTTTCTCCTTCTTTCTTTTCCTATCTTTTTCTCCTCAAAGTTGACTTATGGACATTGAGAGAAGCGTGCTTACTAAAAGTTTGGAAGAATGGGTAAAAGTAAGAGATGGGGAGAAGTTGACTATTACAACTACATAACAGATTCAGGCAATTTAAGAAGATTCAATGTGTTCTTTTAAAACCGAGTGGCTATAGCTGACAGTGTTACAATGTACAACTCAAAATCTAGGAGAATGTTGCATGTGGCCAACAGAAAGAAATAACTATTTGAAGACACAGGGTTTTTGACCTGATTCCCACATGGTACAAGATATGTGTGCATGCAAACCTCACTGGGGGCACCGTCAGTGTGAACAATTTTGTGTTTTCTTTTCTCTGAGTTGAAATTAATTTAACTCAAATTTTTAAAAAATAAAATAAAAACACTAAAATACTAGTCTAAGGAAATGAAAAATATCACAGCAATGTAGGAGGATTACATTGGAGAATAGTCATGAAGCGGGGACATCCAACAAGAATGGTAAATATGAGTGTGTGCACATGCATGTGTGTGTATGCGTGAATGTGTGTTCATGGTGAATTCAACTTCAAGCCCTACATCCTTCATGTATGGAGACAACAAAGACAGTTACACAGAGGACCCCAGGCAAGGCCTTGCAGCTGAGCTAGGTGGTGGCCCGACTGTAGAACTGCTTTGGAAACTCTGCCATTCAGTAAAGGTCATATTTGACAGATCATTAATTAAAGGCATAGCACTGTGGTTGCGTCTCTATGGCCCCCACAAAGTATCTTGGGATCACAGATACAGCTGTGCAAGGGCAGCTGGATCTAGGCGTGCGTGGCTGGGATGGGGGCGTGGTTCAGTGCTGGGACAACAGCGGGTGCCCTGGCGAGGTCCATGGCACAAAAAGAGGCGCCTTGCTCATCCTGCGGGTTGCTTTGCTGTCGTCTTCCTGCTGCATGAACCATTTCTCCTCAACAACGTGCCTCTACTAGTCTCCCTGCCACAGAGCAATTGATTATGAAGTGAAACCTCTACAAACTGTGAGCCAAATGATCATTTCTGCCCTTAGTTTTTGTCCTTGTAACAAGAAAAAACTTCTAAGAAAGATAATTTTTACGGCCTCATTTAACAGTCCCCCAGGTTTACAACCATTTGAACAAAGTCAGGGTGTGTTTATGCTCATTTTTACTTCTGTGTGGTTTTGCACAACTTTTTTCCATATAGCATGCCTTGTTCATACAGCACTATATTTTTTTCTGCTTCTGTGGTCAAATGCAGCTTTATGTTCTGTTATCATAATGCATCATGTTGGAGTTGTAAAAATAACGGCAAAGCAATAAAGTTGGAATTTTGTGACTAACACCTTTGTTCCAAAAAATGTAGCCCACATACTGTATGTAATTCTTCATTTAGTGCCCAGTTAACATAACAATCTAGTTTCAGGAATAGAAAGTCAGTGCTGAAGTGAAAACTGGCGGGGCAAACATAAGGCCAGCCTCCAATTTGGGATTTCAAAGTTTTCTGCTCCGTTGTGTATGCGGGGCCTAAATTCTCAGGTCCTAAACTATCCTGCTCATGTATTTCTGGGAAAGCCAAGAAAAATAAAATAAAAACCTTCTCGGATGAACACAGCCTAATGCACACCTTGGGTCTGCAGGGTTTCAGGTGGACAGTGGCTGTGCTGACTGGCGGCCGCCACAGCTCCCTCTGCATCTGGGCTGACCTCAGACATCCTGCTGGCCAATAGCAGTGTGCAAGAGAAAGTGACGAACAAAGGACAAGAACAAGGAATCCAAGACGTGGTGTTTACACAATAACTAAATCCTTAGCAATTTACAGTTAATTCATTTTGATGACATTTATAAATTACATTATAAGTACAGAAGAACAAGATGACAGAAACACTGCAATTAACATTGGTTTTAGAATCAGAGAGTTGTGAAAAGTGAAGCGGTGAACAACAATGTTCAAATGACACTAATTAATTTAGGCCCCAACTTAGAGGCTGTAATGAAAAGCCTTAATAAAATCTAGTCTGAACTGGTTAATACATTACCAGTTGAAATGGAACCCCCCACACACACACACACGCACGCACACACACAGAAGCATGCATGCATGGACAAAAAGTAAATACATAAACCACAATCCTTCAGTAGCTTTATATTTTTGTCGACTTGATAGAAAGAGATAACACTGTTAATATCTGCTATTAAACTGCTGCAGTATATGTGAAAAAAGCTGTATCACTAACAAAGGTTAATGTAGAGCCATTTCACATGGAATAAAATTTCATATAATGTACCAAATGATGTTTTATTTGGTTTTACTTATTCAAACATTCAAGCATTTTAAATAACTTTTAGCATGCACCATTCTCTATTTTGGCAACTAACCACAAGACAAAGAAACAAAGTGCTTTGTGTGTGTGTGTGTGTATGTGTATGTGTGTGTGTGTGTGTGAGAGAGAGAGAGAAAGAGAGAGAGAGAGAGAGTACAATGTAATGGCCTATACCTAAACTGAAACTGTCCCCCAAATGTTAGGGGATGGGTTTGCTCAATGGATGGGCCACTAGGTTCATGAACTGAAGAAAACAGAAGGTAGATCCTAGATTATTCTCTGTCCTTCTCTCTCTCTCTCTCTCTCTCTCTCTCTGTTTTTCTCTCTCCTCTCTCCTCCCTCTACCTCTTTCTCTTCCTTCTTTTCCCTTCCTCCCTTATTCTCTTTGTCTCATTTCTGGCCAAAATACGAGGAAAAATTTTCCTCTCCATTCCATCCCTGCCTGGAGATAGTTGACCATGGACTTAATTAACCCACTGAGTCTGTAATCCAAAATAAATTTCTCCTCCTTAAATGTAAATTAATACTTACTTCCTGCAAGTTATTTGCACCCTCACAATGACTTTTGATGGGATATTTAGGTGACAAAATGATTGGTTGTGTTAAAGAAATAAAGAGCATAGATGAAGCCTACTTGGTGGGAAGATTTCCTCTGAAGATGAGAACAGATAGGTAACTGTAGCTATAAAGACATAAGATGGCTGGGTTTCATTAAAACAATAGCACCGGCTGCCTCTCTGATTTAGGTATGACATGTTATGGAACAATCTAGAGGGTATGGTTTGCTGGAGTGCTGCCCTTGATCAGGTAGTGCAGAGGCAGGCAGAGGGCCTGGCTGTGGCTGGGACAGCGTGTGGTTCAAGCAGCATGATTTATGTGGTTAGATCTGTGGATCTGAACCCTACACCACCCACACAATGATGTGTGTTCATTCACATTCATCCATTTCACTTGATGAGCATTTTAAAATTGAAAATCCAGCCCCATTCATGAAAGTCATAATCTATTAAAAATAATCAGAGTGAAATTTTTGGAAAATAAGAATAAGAAACATATATTGTGCATAAAGATGTCTAGAATATGCTAACCATCCAAATAATTTTTTGGCTTCTCATATTTCAAATTAATAATTTTCCCCTGGAAAGAATTCTAGATTTTTCCTCTAAAATTTATGAGAAAATATTAGCCTAGCTAATAATATTAATTTTCCTTTTCTTCATGGACGTTACACATTCTGATATTTTATTGCTCACCAATTTGCAAACTATGTTCTACTATGGGTCAGAGTTCAGCTAAAAGTGAAAACAGGGCGAGACAAGCAAGCCAGGGTAGAGGCAGCATATATCATGGATTTGCATTTCGTCTTTCCCACTCTCCTATTCCCTGTCTCTTCTTGGGAGAAAGAGCCTAAGTGTTCAGGTTGCTACTATTGTAATTTTCATGTTGTCTGTTAGTAACAGATCTAGGTTCAGTCTAAGCCCATAGTGCAGATTTCAATGAGTCAGCATTTGCTTTTATTATAACTGGCAGATTCTATAACACAGGAACAATTTAATTAGTAACATTGTAACTCAGAAATTTTTGTAATGCAGTACCAGAGATTGAACTCAGTTCCTTACACTGGCCAGACAAGTGCCTATTCTACTGAGCTATCTCCCCAGCTCCCTGTAACTCCGAATATTTCATGGTCAATGTGAAAATATGGATCAAACACAAATATAGCCCCAACTGTGGTAGACTGTTATGAGTTTTAGATGGGGCCTGGCGGGATGGCTCAGTGGTCTAAAGCGCCTGCTTGGGGAAGCTTGGGCAGCTTCAGGGACCGTGGTTCGATCCCCGGCACTACATACTGCGCCAGCCTTGCGCTCAGGGTGGGTTGAGCCGGCCAAAAAAATGAGTGAATAAACAAACAAAGGTTCTGAAACAAGAAAATAAATAAATAAAATAAAAAATTCTTAAAAAAAAACAAAGGGAATCACTTTTCCACCCGCTTCCCCCTCCCCCTGAGTGCCGTTCTGGCTGCACCATGCTCTCTCTGAGCTCCCAGCTCCTGCTAAGCTTGCGCGGTCACGTCTCCCTCAGCCACCATCGTGATTATCTACCGGGACCTCATCAGCCACAACGAGATGTTCTCTGACATTTACAAGATCCAGGAGATAATGGACGTGACTGGAGGTGGAGGGCAAGATGGTCAGTAGAACAGAGGGTAACATTGACGACTCGCTCATTGGTGGCAATGCCTCTGCTGAAGGTCCAGAGGCCGAAGGCACCAAAAGCACAGTAGTCACTGGTGTAGATATTGTAATGAACCATCGCTTGCAGGGAAACAGCTTCACAAAAGAGGCCTACAAGAAGTACGTCAAAGATTATATGAAATCAATCAAAGGCAAACTTGAAGAACAAAGACCAGAAAGAGTAAAACCGTTTATGACTGGGCCAGCAGAGCAAATCAAGCACATCTTTGTTAATTTCAAAAGCTATCAGTTCTTTATTGGTGCAAACATGAATCCAGATGGCATGGCTGCTCTCCTGGACTATCGTGAGGATGGTGTGACCCCATTTATGATTTTCTTTAAGGATGGTTTAGAAATGGAAAAATGTTAACAGATTCAATGGTAACCTTGGCTCTATCACCTGTCAGAACTGGCTGCTGCTGCTTGTCATCTACACAACACCAGGATTTTAGACAAATGGGACTGATGTCCTCTTGAATGATTCATTCATTTTGACTGTAACTTAGTTGGGGTGAAGGCATTGTTTTTTAGGAAAAAATAAAACACGTCATGTAAGTTGTCTAAAAATAAAGTGTATTTAAACTCACTTGAGAGAATGCCTCTTAGTTTAATACGTATCTAAACTAAGTCCATTGTAGCATTCATGGAGAAGATATTGGCTTTAATTTTGTGGAATGGATACTTATTTTTGTCAAGATATAGTTAACATAAGTTTAGACTACCTCAGATGCATTAGTTGATTTTGTTTCTCCTACACTGGAAAATGATTATCTCACAGCAGATGGCAAGCACAAGGTGGGGAGCCCGACTTCTTCACCCCTCCATTCCTTCTCCCAGGATGGATTAACCCAAAGTCCAGGCCTGACCTGGAGCTAGGACTAAGTATGCCTCTGTAGCACAGGACTCCCAATAGCTAGCACTGCAGAATCTGCTAGGATTCATCAAAGCAGAGGATGTCCCGAGGACTCAGTCCAAAGAAAGGTTCTAGCAGGACAGGAACAAGCTCCTCTGTGGCAGCCTGCGTAGACTAATCGAGGTCTACTATAAATATCAAACTAAAAGCAACCTTTTAGTTTTATTTTTCTTTACTTCCTTTTCCTTCTATTTCCTCATTCTGATCTTTTTTTTTTTCTTCATTGATGTGGAAATATTTTTATACCTGAGATCCTAAAATAAGTTTAAAGAAAAAAGAGCCTAAACAAAACCTGCACCTTATTTAGGTCTGAACCTCCTGTGCCCACTTGCCACGAGAGGGGTGAGTCTGCCCTCCACAAAGATCCGCTCCCTTCACAGAAAACCACACGAAGACTTGCAGTCAGATCTTAGAAGTTGTTTGCGCTAGTGTAGACTGTCTAGGGTCCCATCATAGTATAGATGACTAATTACAAGACTGAGTCCTAAGTATCCTAGATAAAAGTCACACTTCTACATGTCAGTGTTGAAAAGTGCCCTGCAGAATTCTTATTTAAGAATCAACTTCCATTGGCTGTTTGTTTTCAGTTAAATAAATTATATATTTTTTCCATGCTTTTTTTTTTTTTGAGAACACTGAAAGTACTATTTACTCCTCATAAACTTGCTTATTTATTTATTTAGTATTTTAGAGAAGTGTCTACAGGGTGCTCAGGGTCTCACTACTAGACTGGGCTTGTAGCGATCCTTCTGTTTACAGCCTCCCAAGAGCTCGGATTACAGATGTAGCCCACCACATCCAGTCTCAATTGCTGCCGCAGCACACCCTTGGGGTGGAGCCAGCACAGCAGGCCTAGGGCTTGAACCCCTGGCCCCTGAGCCTGCTTGTAGGCAATTTAATTGGCTAAGCTATTTGGCCAGCCCTTCTTTGTCAAGTTTTGAGTGTCAGCCAGATAGCTCAGCGAACTAAAGCAAGTGCTCAGTAGAGCGCAGAGGCTAGGGTTCAATTCCCAGCATGCCACGCCTACCCTTCCCCCAGGGAGCACTGAGACAGTGATTGAGACTGGGCGAGTAATCTCAGCATTTGTGAGGCTGAACACGGGTGAATCACTATGAGTCAGATCTATGCAGTGAGGCCCCATAGACCCTGTGGACCCTGTTGACCCTATCCTGAATTAGAAAAAAAAAAAAAAAAATCAAGTATGTGCCTACTGCTGAACAGACCCTGCAGTGAGCTCGAGAATGTATTCAAACAGTAAATTCCAGTCTTTGTGGTTTTCTCAGTACTGGAGACTGAGCTAGAGCTTTGGTACTGACCTGCACTCACAGCTCCTCCTGATTATTTAGTCTTTGAGTTAAAATTTCACTAAGTCGGTAAGTTTCCTGGGCTGTGCTCAAACTTGAGATCCTCCTATCTTAGCCTTTTGACAGCCAGAAATTTTACTATAGTACAAGACATGGAGAAAACAAGTATGTGTGCAGCAGGTGAAGAGTAGCCACAGGGATTCACTGGAGGGAATCTGGTTCAGCCAGAAGTTATGGAGCAAGGTATCATAGAACTGTAGAAGAAAGGAGGAAAAGGAAAGTGATTCTCCTGAACATGGTATGTGATGAAATGCAAGCGTGAGGATTTTGTCTTGAAAAAAATAAAATAGCAGTGTTAGAAGGAGGAAAGAATTAGATGTAAACTAAAGGTTCTGTTTGAGAGAATATCTTAACATCTAATCGGAGACTTTAAAACATCTTAATAACTATTAAGCAATACTTTGAAAATAGTAAAAGCTCATAGCAATGCATCTGGTACTGCTTCAACCCTGCCATCCAACTCAGGATAGAATGTTGACAGCAAAGGTGAATGCACGTACAGAACATGAAGGACCTCAGTGCTGCCTGAGGGCAAGGGCACAGACCCATGGGAGCTGCTGCTGCCCTGGGCAGAGTTCCCTGGGCAACTTGAAGTGCCTAGCTCTGCAAGACCACTTGCTAAGGAGGAAGGGTATGCAGACCTTGGGAACTGCGCGGCCTCCTGATCACTTCTTCCGAGCTATCACTAGAAGCAAAATTAGAATTAGTGCGAGCTATATTTACCTACTCAATGCAGTTTGAACTTTGATAAGAAGTGCTGCCTTATAGGCCATCTGCTGCTTTATTTTCACTCTATCATGGATGCCATTTCTACATGTAAGATTCAGAATATACTTTTCCAGCTCTCCTGGATTCCTGCTGATACTGTCATAGTGCTTAGAAATAGGAACAATGGTGTCAAAGACCATTGCAGATTCTTTTAACTAGATTTAGCATTGAGAGCCTAAAAAGTTTCTAATGTAAAACAGATGCACAGGTTCTATCCTGAATTTATTACCAGAGACATGTTAGACAGTTGGCTTTGGAGAGCTAAATCATAGATACATAAGTTCCTAGCATCCAAATTTATAGTATACTAGCATCTTTCTACAGCTCACTCAGATCTTTAAAAGAAATCCTTTGACATCCATTATATGGTCGTCTCAAATCTGACCATTTTCTCTGAGCCCGGAGGGAACCACTGGATTGGAGGTTTGCTTCTTCCTGATAGCCATCACATTCGGCTGCACATCAGTGGGCATCCAGATGTTTCGTATTGTGTGCACCTTAGTAGCTTGAGCTTGAGTAACAATCTATAACCTCATCCAACCATGCATTTCTAACAGTGAGTCATCTGGATACATTATTCTCCTGATCATTTGTTTTCATTCTGGAAACATACTACCTTGAACTAATGTAGTATATTAATTCATTCCCTGGTATATAGATTTTTAAGTCCCTATAATTTTTCAGTACTAAAAAATGACGTTGCAAGGAGCTTTCTCCTATATGCTCCCTTTGTGACCAAGTTCAATAGTTTCTTCCAATCACAGAGTGTCCCCGTTGTGACACAAATGGATTTTGGCTGAATAAATGTGGTCAAGCTCGTTGGTTTCTGAGCAGGTGGTGGCAAAGGGGAAAAAGCCTGTCCTGTTGCTTTTCAAACAACCTAATTAATTTGCCCTGGAGGGTATTAAAATACAATAAACTGTTATATTCTTTCAGCATGATGAAATATTTGTGAAACAGCCATTTAACATTTTTGTTAAGAGTGGAATTTCTATTTATGATATGTGCCAAAAACAGGGAGCACCGAAAAGTTAGCTTTTATCCTTTGAAATGGGACCACAAGGTTCTGCTGACAGTGTTTGCCCGTATGTGGCTGTTTGTGTTTAAGAAGGTTTTGACTCATGCAAGAGCACCTCCACTCGGTGTAGTGTGCCTCGACTGCTTTCATAACTGATATGAGATATCATGAGTCCTTGCATTCCCTCTGCCAGTCTACAACTTGGGTGTGAATTAAGCAGAGAGGTCTGTATTACCAACTCTGACTGAGACACTGTGTGCTGAGTTTCTAACAGCTTTTCTTACGCAGGGACATTTACCAGGTACTGTGACAACTTGTTGCTGGGGGAATTAAGCATGGCCTGTGGAGAGTCACCGGAGACTTTGAAAAATGCTGAGTTTTCTCTGAAGTGCTGATCACGTGGCCATTCCTCTTTTGCTGACCTTGCTCTGGACCTGTTTGCTGTGATAAACCGTCTTCCCAGGACAACCCGGGGCCACATCCCATGGGCCCCTGGGCAGGAGAATCGTCAGCGCTGAAGGCTGCACAGAGCTCCTGCTGATGCGTGGAGCATTGCTGTGTTCTTGCAGCTGTGGAAGCTCACGCATGTTTTGCAAGTGTGCACCAGGCCCGGGATGCACCTGTAGCTCAGAAGGCTCGGGCCCGTTATTCATATCCTAGAGTCCTTCCTGGAGGTCCCCTGAGAAATGACACTTCGACTGAGGAAGCAGCTGGCTGGAGAAGACAGCCTCTTGCGTCACAGTCCATCATCTCTGATATCCTTGGTTTTCTGAGCATTCCCAAGGCCAGGCTTCCTGATCTGCTCATTCATTTAGTGCTAGGTCATAAATACTTTGCTACATCAGATGTCTCTTTGAAGGTGGATCCCAAGTTATTGCCCTTGTCACGGATTTCCACCATATCAATTACTATCTAGTCATTTGTTTATATGAACTTCTTGACCAGCATTTGTTATTTTAAGTGTTTCTCAAAGGTAGTATATTTTCTGCCTCACTTGTCTCTAAATATTTTTTTTTTTTTTTTTTTTTGTGGGACCAGGGTTTGAACTCACGACCTTGCACTTGCCCAGCAGGCACTTGTGCCTCGGAGCTATCTCCCCAGCCCTGTCTCTAAATATTAATATGACTTTTTTATCCATTACTTGTATTTCTATTCATAGAAGGTAGTGTACTATAGAAATATATGTACAGACATAGATGGCTAGTCATTTAGCAGTGACAGAAGACCTGCATCCACCATTCATATCGAGGAAGAATGCTAAAAAAGTCACTTATTACATTCAAGCTTCCTCATCACTTGTAAATTAATAATGAGCTTTTCAGTAAGATGCACTGCTTGAATAAAGATATTAATAAACTAAACCACTAGAATTTCACTATTGCTTTTCACTGCAAAAAAAATTTTTTTAATTCTATCCTGGGTAAAATCTCTGCATAAAAGACGTTTATCTTATGCACACAAATCTAGAAATAAAAATGAAATAAAGTACATTTCAATCACTTACTATCTTCCTGCAAAAACTTTGGTCTTTCATGGTGCATCTTGAAGCCCGGGAAACTTGCTGGGTCCCATTACTCAAGGGAACGCAGCACTACTTCTGTGAGCAACGTTGGCTCCAGGTGGTGCCTTTCAAGGTCTGAGCGCATGCCTACGTGTTTAGAACGCAAGGGATGACGTGTTTCATTTCCCTAAGTAGATCACAAGCTCTTCAAACCTATTGAGGCCTGATGTACAGAGTTAATATATTCCCAAGTCGATGTTTATTGTACTGATATAAAAATAAGGTGTTTGATTGATACCTAATAGGATCATAGAGCATGGGAGCTCCAGGCACATGCATAGCACACAGACGCATGCAGTTACTAAAGAGACGGGAGATGTACTGACACCAAAAGCACAGGAAATCCATATTTATGTTTTTCAAAGTAGTCATAACAATGACCAGGGTAAAGACATTTTTATGTTTATTCATTTTGATAGAAACTTTGAAAAATTTTTCTCCCTAACAAATTATCTGAGCCAAGTGGAGTCTGAGACACTCAGCCAGCTTCTATGCTTCTAGAATTGCAAAAGCAGTGACACTCCACTTTTTGATGTTGTTATTCTTTTTCCACAATGTTCTTACCTAGTTTCCCTTCAGCGCCTTGCTGGTTGAGGTCCAGCTCTCTTCTATTGACTTCACAGCGTCCACCGCATCCCCGCAGTAACTGTTAATGTGGCTGGTTTTGAAAGCACTGTGATTCCCCAGGGGGAGAGCGCTCACTCGCTGCCTTAGAACTCGCTTCAAAGTTAAGCATTTGGAAGTCAAATCCAGGACAAACATTAGGAATCTGACACTTCGGTAGCAATTCATTGTGGCTGTGACAAGAAACAAACGCTTCAAACAGTTGGAGAGAATACTGGGGGTTCTCACAAAGTGGAGCATGGAGATATTAAGAAGCGGGGAGCAGTGTTTATATTGTGATGATTTATGGAGTGTAAGGAAAGAGCAAAAAAAAAAGATGCATGTATGTTTGGAAAGTAGAAGGGAACTAAGAAGATCGCATTAATTTAAGCATGGCAAGAGTGAGTTAAACTACAGTTTAACTAAAATTCAGTTTGGGCCAGTGAGATAGCTCAGTGGACTGAGTGTCTCCTTAGGCAAGCACGGGGACCAGAGTTTGATGCCTAGTACCACATGCTGTGCGGGCCTCACCCCAGATGTGCTGAGCGGGCCGCCGAGTCCAGGCGTGCTGGTACATGCCTGTGATCCCAGCTGTGTAGTGAGACCCTGTACCACATACCTTAAAAGAATCATTTTTACTGAGAGTCAATAAAGTCTCTAATTTCAGATATGAAACTTGTAGAATGTATCTACTGTGGAAGCTTTAAAATTTATTACACATTTTTTTTTAACATCAAACAACAAGTTATAAGCCGGGCGTGGTGGCTCACGCCTGTAATCCCCGCATTCGGGAGGATGAGGCAGGAGGATTGGTGTGAGTTAGAGACCAGCCTGGGCTACAAAAGTGAGCTCAAGGCCAGCCTGAACTGCATAGTGAGACCCTGTCTCAAAAAGACGGAAAAAAAAAAAAAAAAGTTACACTTTCAATACCTCTGAATTTGGAAAGCAAGTAAAGATAAAAATGATAACATTAGCTTAATACTATCATTAAATTCACCAATGCGTTTGAACGATCCTTTCTCTATTTTCCATGCTTCCATCTCTGTGATGTGCAGACGTCCTCGCCAGCCTCTCTACACTAGATTCTTCTCCCTTCCTCAGCTCTGTGCATCTCCTGATACATGAATTGGAGCCTGTGACACACGCTCCATGAGGTGAGCTTGAAAAGGGCACTTAAAAAAGGAAATAAGAACACCGAGTTCAGTTTTAGATCTGATTTCTAAAACTGCGCTTGCTTGAAGCCTTGAACTTATTCTAAGAGTTTTTGATCTATGGCTTCAAATTCAGAATGAAGCACAAGCCATTACCAAAATCAATGTTCAGGATATTACCTAATGTTGCTGTATAGTTTCTAGTCTGCAAAATGGAATTTTTCTAGAGTAGCAAAAACTGTGCAGAAAGAACAACAATGGAGGCTGCATGTGCATGTGCATGTGTGGGTGTGCATGTGTGTGTGTATGTGTGTGTGTATGTGCGTGTGTGCATGTGTGTATGTGTGTGTATGTCCATACATGCACGCACGCACACACATGTACATGCACTCCCCAGGTACTCTCTGTTATGCTATTATTATCTTTTTTTTTCAATTTTTTATTGTTTAAATTTAACAATGGTTATATTACATATTTTCATCATCAGATCAGTTTAGATTAATACATATAGGTATATAAGATTGATCAAACAATTAAACATTAACCTTTCTAAATCCACATTACTTTTTTTTTTCTTTTCCCCCTTCTTTTCTTTGAAAGTTGACATACTGCATATTGTCCTCACAATCATTCT